>OY744521.1:207523324-207640824 GCA_963556195.1 Sepiola atlantica
TGTGAATCTTGTGAGCAAACTATTAAGAGTGGAAATGTCTCTCGGGTTGGAAAAGGGATCCTTTTGATTACTCAAGAATAAGATGTTGAGACAAAGTGGCATTAAGATCTCTATCAAATTGAACAGACTCATTTTATTTCATCGTATGTTTACCCGGATAATTGTTAGTGTTATAAATACAAATATCAAAAGTGAAAAACACGTATTCATTTTCATTGTTCATCTGTTGTTGTTTTAGTTTATGTTGTTGCTGTTGTTATTATAAGCATGCCAGTGAGTGTATTACGCTTAAAGAAGCTGTCAAATGTACAGTGTTGTTAATACAACAACAAAACGCGCTTTAATTCTAATTGCTGTTATTAGTCTCTGACAGTTTATTACGCATAGATTTTGTTTTAATCTTAATAAAATCTAAGAACAGAAACTTAAAATAAAATAAAACACTGTTTGACATGGTGCAAATGACGTTTTAAAAAGACAACACCAATAACTAAGTCGTGAATAACTTATTGTGAAATTATAATATACTTTTTAGGTTTGAAAGTTTTTATAAGAGCATTGATAATTTGTATTTGTATAATTTGGATTATTCGGACAATTGTTTTATGTTCTCACAACGTTTCAGCTAATATAACCTTCGACAGATGCGTCTGTAAAACTCAGAAATCTTTATGTCTAACTCGGAAATCTGTACGGAATTCCGAAAAAAACGTTTATTTAATCCACGGGAATAGCTTGCTATCGTTCCGTTAGCTATGACCTGGTAAAAGTCTTAAGTATTGGTAGTTGTATTCTTAATACTGTCCGTGCTGATTTGTCCCAATGAACCGTAACGCAAAGGATAAAAATTCTAAGTTTTATTCAGTTCTAAGTGACAGTCTTCTGGAAGTTGAAAGTTCAATACTTAGTACAGGCGATAAAATTGCAATCATACGATTACAATCATACGAGTCAATGCAAAGCGTAAGAAATGGTACACAAAAAGTAACGCATTACCAATAATAAATATTATAACAGAAAATGTTGATGTGTCTAAATCTGACAATGAACATAAATCAAGGTAAGTTAAATATATGGTAATACATCAACCAGCACTATCGGTAAACGTTAGTAAACGACAGTAGCTATATCATAAAAGAGTTCATAATTAAAATGTTATTTTAGTTATGTTGGGATAAACCGTTAACATTTTCAAAATTTCAATGAATTCAATCAGTAGAAATATTTTTACTACTTATTCATACGTGCGTACAAGCGTACACATCACTAGAATCAAATCGAACATTCAACCCGAATCTTCGATAACAACAGAAGACTACGATTAAGTGAAACATGCCACTTAAAACGATGAAAGAAAAACATGTTTGTATTTTCCTGGCAAATACATTTTAAATCGAAAATTCGAAGTTTAAATAAATAAACATGTTTATTTAAAAAATCGGCATTGCGTCGGTCTCTAAATCTTTATAATTTTCGAAATGTCAATGGATTCAAACAATGAGAATACTCTCACTAATTATAATATTGTTTCAATTTATACTCTAGTATATCTAAGACGAGTTACTTTTATTTATTATTTATTAGCCTAAGTATCCGTCCATGCTGGGTTTCTCATTTTTCTGGAATTTTATCTCGACATTTTTATTTTTTTAAATATCCAGGTTTATGATGACCGATATCGGCTATACGCTATAGCAAGAAAAAATTATTGTCTAGTGTAAAATTCGAACCCACGATGACATACACTAATAAAACTAAAGACGAACGCTTATCAACACGGACCGATCGAAACAAACTGATGTTGTAGTAGGTAAAAAGACCTACTTAAATGATGTTGTAGTAGGAAAAATGACCTACTTAAATTATGTTGTAGTAGGTAAAAAGACCTACTTAAATTATCTTGTATGAGGTAAAAAGACCTACGTAAATTATGTTGTAGTAGGTAAAAAGACCTACTTGAATTATGGTGTAGTAGGTAAAAAGACCTACTTAAATTATGTTGTAGTAGGTAAAAAGACCTACTTAAATTATGTTTTATGAGGTAAAAAGACCTACTTAAATTAGGTTGTAGTAGGTAAAAAGACCTACTTAAATTATGTTTTATGAGGTAAAAAGACCTACTAAAATTAGGTTGTAGTAAGTAAAAAGACCTACTTAAATTATGTTGTAGTAGGTTAAAAGACCTACTTAAATTATGTTGTAGTAGGTAAAAAGACCTACTTAAATTATGTTGTAGTAGGTAAAAAGACCTACTAAAATTATGTTGTATGAGGTAAAAAGATCTACTTAATTGATGTTGTAGTCGGTAAAAACACCTACTTAAATTATCTTGTAGTAAGTAAAAAGACCTAATTAAATGATGTTGTAGTAGGTAAGAAGACCTACTTAAATAATGTTGTAGTAGGTAAAAAGACCTACTTAAATTATCTTGTAGTAAGTAAAAAGACCTACTTAAATAATGTTGTAGTAGGTAAAAAGACCTACTTAAATTATGTTGTAGTAGGTAAAAAGACCTACTTAAATTATGTTGTAGTAGGTAAAAAGACCTACTTAAATTATCTTGTAGTAAGTAAAAAGACCTACTTAAATAATGTTGTAGTAGGTAAAAAGACCTACTTAAATTATGTTGTAGTAGGTAAAAAGACCTACTTAAATTATGTTTTATGAGGTAAAAAGACCTACTTAAATTATGTTGTAGTAGGTAAACAGACCTACTTAAATTATGTTGTAGTAGGTATAAAGACCTACTTAAATTATGTTGTAGTAGGTAAAAAGACCTACTTAAATTATGTTGTAGTAGGTAAAAAGACCTACTTTAATTATGTTGTATGAGGTAAAAAGACCTACTTAAATTATGTTGTAGTAGGTAAAAAGACCTACTTAAATTATGTTGTATGAGGTAAATAGACCTACTTAAATGATGTTTTATGAGGTAAAAAGACCTACTTAAATTATCTTGTAGTAGGTAAAATAACCTACTTAAATGATGTTGTAGTAGGTAAAAAGACCTACTTAAATTATGTTTAAGTAGGTAAAAAGACCTACTTAAATAATGTTGTAGTAGGTAAAAAGACCTACTTAAATTATGTTGTATGAGGTAAAAAGACCTACTTTAATTATGTTGTAGTAGGTAAAAAGACCTACTTAAATTATGTTGTAGTAGGTAAAAAGACCTACGTAAATCATGTTGTAGTAGGTAAAAAGACCTACGTAAATGAGTTCGACATATGTATTTTAGCCTCTTTGTATAGATAAAAAATTGTTCGATCGTTTAAAATAAAGAAAGAAACATAAATATAACGATATTCAGATACAAGTACGTTGAGGACTGTGTCTACTTTCAAGATACCCAGTGAATAAATACATAAGCACATCCGGGAAATAAGCGGGAGACATTTTAATATTTAACTCAAATAATTAAATAACACATCGGTGAATTATTGATGCCTCGACTAAGCTACCTTCTTGATATGGTAGACACAATTTAATTTCAGCTGTTAAGTTTAATTGACTCATGGACATAATTTTAGTAAAAATAACTAGTAACAATTAAAAATGAACATTTTGATTTTAATTGTAAAATATTGAGAACGACAGTAAATTTAGATTTCAAAAAAGTAGACAGATACTACGATGAAACAGACAGGAAGACAGCGTCGATTCAGTTCTTATTTAATTACCTCTCCACGAGGGCAGTGTTAGACACAAGGGCACTTTTCAATGTGATAAAATATAGCTCTCCAAAATAGGGCACTCTCGATTGGAACAAAAATTTAAATTGTCTCAATCTAGAAGGATTTCTCCTTCACTGAACGAGGACAGAATAGACAGAGTGAAGCATTAGAACAGATACTACACTTGGTTCCTAGCCAAAAAGCCAGGGCAGGGTAATCAGAAAAACAAATGAGTGAAGAGAAAAAGCAAGATAAATAGATAAGTCAAAGTTGAATTTTTCGGCAGGTAATAATAGATTAAAAAAAATCACGGAGCTGTTGTGTAATCCTCTCTGTCCCTGCTCTGTCGGGCTGATATACCTGAGGGTATATCAAATTGCATGAATCTGTCCCTGGCCGGATATTCTTCAACGTTTTTACTCTTAATATCCTCAATCAACTATTTTGTAGTAAATTCTAAGTAATCTAAACTTTGAAAATTCAGGCATCTTAATTGGTGATAGGTCTACTCTCTAGAGTTGGGGCAAAAGCTAAACGTTTTGGAGACAGTGAATCGTTTGAATAATAAAATGTAAAGTGCTAATAGCTTATTTTATGCTTCCCATATCTGGATGTTGGTAGTTGATGAGTTTTACGACATGTCCTCCATCGTTCAGTAAATCTATTCCCAAATCAAAAAGATTATCAATAATTATTGAGGATAACAAAATATATAAAAATTAAAAACGTGGTTTATATATTCCCCTCATTCTCGACAGATGCCTTGGAAAATATCTTTGTAGTTGTTTTTCTACCCACTTTTCTCTTATTTTTAAACATATCATTGAGAAAAAAACTATTCGAGATGTTTCTTCTTTATTCCGCGCCTCGTGATTCTCTGTTCCTCGCATATAATATAATTAAAATAAGATATATAAAAACTTTTAAAAATTTAAAAACTAACCTCAACTATCGATAATAATTGGAGTTCGCCCAATATTATTTGATTGTCTATTAAAATTCTGTACCTGCAATAATCTCTCCCTCCCCCACTTAATTTCTCTCTCTTAATATATATATATATATATATATATATATATATATATATATATATATATATATATATATATATATATATATATATATATATATATATATAAATATATATATATAAAACGTTTCTGAACGTACACTAAGAATAACATACACACACATAAATATATATATATATACAGGGTGGGCAAAAATAAGGGTCCTATTTTTTAAAATTCATAACTTTTTTATTTATTGATTTTTTTTTGATTTTTTTTTAGAATAAGTAAAGGACTCCTTCCGAAGCAAGCATGAGCCGTATTAGCCCTAAGGAACGTACCCTCATTTAGAAAACATTATTTTTGCTTAAAAAACTCAAAACAGTGTAAAAAAACAATACTTTAGTTTTTGTAAGTTTTAAGAAGTGTTTTTCGGCTAAAATTTGTTTTGTTTATTTCAAAAAATCTCGGAAGGGTCAGTCTACACACACATAAAGTTTGGTGAGTTTAACTTTTATTTTGTGGAAGTTATTCAAATTCAAGTTATTCAAATTTAAAGATAGGACCCTTATTTTGGCCCACCCTGTATATATATATATATATATATATATATATATATATATATATATATATATATATATATATATACAGATATATGAATGTGTGTGTATCTTATACTTAGTGTAAGTTCAGAAACGTTTCTTTTCCCTTTTCTCTTTCATAATGTAATCTTTATTCCCGGAGTTTAGTGTTGATTGAAAGAATCTGTCTTTATGGTTCTAATTAGTCGTACTTTTCCAAACGGATACGAGAACGTCTAATATATTTATTTACACACACACACACAGACACATACACACACCCATATATATATATATACAAATATATATATATATATATCTAGAAAGAGAGAATGGTAGTTTGTCTTGAAGCAAAAACCTCTTTATACACTTTAAGTCTGCCCTACCCATTAAAGCCAAAATAGGTTATGCCCATAATGAAATTACCCGCACACTAAACAAATGCTCTTCTGCTGTTGACCAAAATAACACAAACTAAAAACTTCCATCAAACCCTCCAAACTAATGGCTACCCCGCTCCCACCATAGCCCACCTAAATAAGTCCAAAACATGCAAACACCGCACCCTCTCCAACACCCGTTTCTTAAACTCTCTTTTTTAGTGAAAAAATCACCATCTCCATCCGCAAGGCTATACACAAAGAAAACCTTGATATCCAACTAACGCACACTGGCACTTCCTTACGCCAACATCTATCTAAGAAACATACTAACCACACACCCGAACCCTGCTCCCTGAACAATTTCGGTATTCCCACAACTAATGTATGCCACCGCACCAACTGTGTATACAAATTGCAGTGTACCAATGCAACAAATTCTACATAGGAAACACAAGATCGCTACACCTTCGTATCAAAGAGCATATGAACGTCCGTATATCCTCTTTCCACAAGCACACAACATCATGCCTCATTACTCAACGTGACATACATGTCTCTATATTTGCGTCTGTCAGAAACATTGGGGAGGTAAGAATCACAGAATCGATCCTCATCTCCAGATTAAACCCCTCACTCAATCAGCGTCACGAGCTTCACTCACCGTTCATTCTATAATAATCTACCCTCTCACCCACTGACCAACTCTCATATCTAACACTCATCATATTCAATTCTCACCATTTCAACCACCCTCTCAATTTCATCATTACTTACCTCCTATATTAAGCCATCCTCTACCACCACCACCACACACCCAAACAATCAAGTAGGCCCCTCCCATATGAACATTCATCTCAACACACATTCAGCCACATAAGAATAGCAACCCCTAACAAACAAAACCATAATCGACCTACTATTACTACCCCACCAAAATAATTCACCTCATAACCTGGCATTATTAATTAATCTAAATACATATAAAATGTATACAAATAAGATACAAATATAGACAAAAAATTAAAAAATTAAAAATTAAAAAAATAAATATAATAAATCAATTAAATAAATATAATAAATGAATTAAATAAGTAAATAAATAAAAACATTAAATAAAGAAATAGAAACAAAATAAAATAAAGAATAAATAAATAATGCACATATATATATATATATATATATATATATATATATATATATATATATATATAAATATGACTTAATACACAGACTTCAACCGACTGAATCTATAAATTAATTCGCATTCAAGACCCAATTTAATAACAGGCAGAGTTATTCTCCTTACACTGTTATAAATACACGAATTTGCCTAGATTCATTTAAGCCTAAACTAAATTTTAAATACTATAATAAGTAACATATTACATTAATTCGATAAACTAATTTAATGAAAATCACAATTAATATACTTTTTGAATATATGATAACCAATAAATTTAACAAAATCTACAATAATACAAGTGAGAGATTAATTGCTGTATATTATTTTTTTAAATACGAAAATTAAACAACACACAGAAACAAATAAATAAAAAAAATATTATCAAAACTAGCAGTTAATTCATCACCATACAATACCTATCAGTTATCTAATATTACACACATATTTTGAACACTACATTTATATACATAACATAACTTTAAAATGTATTAATTTCTATTGTCTGCGTAACTAGTTTGCCCCTACCCTAATCTCTGGCATCCATTTTGGTAGATTCTCTACACAGACGGAGTTTTCCTTTGGTGTTTATCATGTTTGACAAAGGGAAGTTTCTTTTTCTCGAAATATTAAATAAATAAGTTTTCATAATCATCCGGACAACACACAAACAGCTAACACCACACTTGCTGTTATGTAAGATTTTAAGAAAAAATAAATAGCAAGTCCCATTTCGATTCATTATTTTTGTTTCTTCCAGCTTACAACCAACCCGGCACTTGGCATATATATATATATATATATAGCTTTTTACATAATCAAAATTATATACCGTACTTAGATATTTTAAAATTGTTTCGAAGTTAATTTTATCTTAGGGTTTATATTTTTATAAAAATTCAATTTTTGCGTTCATTTTTATTACATATAAAAATCTAAACAATCAACTAACAAATCAAAACTGGAAAAATCCATAAAAATGTTTATCAACCATTTATAAGCCATGATAATAAATTCATAGTCTTGAGTTCATTTAAACACATTCATTCCAAGGAGAAATCTTACCATTGGAATACATTCAAATAGAGAGTTCCTTAATAAGAGAGATAATTCTATTCTCTTATTCTTTTTATTTATTTTATTCAAATGGAGATAACTAATCATCTTATTTTATTAGCTACACTTTCTTACAATTTTGAAAACTAGAATTAAAACTATTCTTAAAACTATTATTAGGTGGGTTATATTCCACAAACTGTATACATCAATTAATATTATTATTATTATTATTATTTTTATTATTATTATTATTATTATTATTATTATTATTATTATTATTATTATTATTATTACTATTTACTGACTTATAGTTCTCACACAGGTGGTGTTCCCTGAAGTCTGAGTGACAACAATTCTCCTCAGTGTTCTCCACCTCTTTTGATAACCATTGAAAATGAGTTTGCATTATCGCGATAACCGCTTACCATTGATTTTTACTGGAAAAGACCATTGGTTTTCTCCGGAATTTGAGTGGCTATAAGCATCCCTAAAGTGTCATTACTATCCGTACTTTTTAGTGGAGGTCTGGTAGGTGATCTTTCTCTTCGATATGTCTATTCTCTTTCACCCATCACGGCTATTTTATGTGCTATCAGTCGTCGCTGGTGCAATCGCATTGTGTTGTTTTTACTGAGGGGAACTTTATGGGATGTTTTTCGTTTCAGTTCCTTTGGATTCATGTGGTAGTGTTCGTTCTATGTTTTTTTTATCTATTACTATTATACCCTCCACGTGACTGGTTAGCGTTCGTAGTTTATTTAGGCTGGTTTCCGCATTTTTTGAGGATTTTCCTTAATATTTCAGCTGTTTTCATCATTATCTTCCGTTTTATGGTTTAAGTATTCCCTTTGATTCCAATTTCTCTTAATCTTTTTTCAGTTTTTTCGATACTGTTCCTAGTGTTCCTACGAGTATTCGTATCATATTGACTATCTTCATGTTACCTATTCTTTTCAGTTCTCTGGCAAGTTCCATGTATTTGCTTCGTTTTTCTGTCACTTTCATCATCACCTTGTGAATTGCTGGGACGGCAAAATCTATGATTTGGCAGTTCTTTTACCTTTTTGTTTTCTATCATGACATCTGGTCTCATTGCTTAGATGAGTTTATCAGTTTCTACTTCTGTCACAGAAGATTTTGAGCTGTTCAGTTTCGAGTAATGTATTCGGTGTGTGTCTGTACCATGTGACTGAATGTTCAAAATGCAGTCGTTTGCATAGTTCCCAGGGTACTGCCTTCCCTACGCAGTCGTGTCTGATTTGAATTCTTTTGGGGCTACTTTGTTGCATTCAGTAGTAGTAGTAGTAGTAGTAGTAGTAGTAGTAGTAGTAGTAGTAGTAGTAGTAGTAGTTAGTTAGTTTACTCTCTAATTATTTGCTTCTTCCTGCAAGTATTTCTCATTAACGTTTCTATTTCTTCGTTTTTCATCTGAATAATTAAAGCGTTAAAACAAATTTAATTGATTCAGTTGCATTAGGCTTTGATTATTTTAGTCCCGCAATAGGTGCATTTTTATCATCAGCGAAATCCATAGCAATCCCGCATATCCGCCCAGGTGTCTGCAAACGTACCTCATTAATTAATTTTAGATGCATCCTCGTATCTTGATGGAAAGCTTTGCCCGTCGGTCGGATGAACTAGCATTTTCATGGCTAAACGTGTAGATTGAATAGAAGTATCTCATTTTAGAACCGTCTTGGAATATCTATAAAGGGTCTGCCCGCCTTTCATTCTACCATGCTTATCGCTCTGTATGTCAGGCTTAGTTTTGAAATATATTTTTGGGGTCTGTCCTGTTTAACTTCAAAATCTAATTTTTATCGCTGAACGCTCATATCGAATGGGCGTATCTTATTTTACATGCGACCAAGCTTCTCTACAAGAGAGTCTGTCTTTCGGTTTCTCTGTCCGGCTTAAGTTTGTAATAGTATTTTCGCCCGTCTGTCACGCTGAAATAGCATTTTCGTTGGTATATCACGCTTAAGTTTATATTAGCTTTTTCGTTTTGTCTGTCAGGTGGCTCAAGTTTGAGATTGTTGTTCCATCGTTGTGTCAAACTTAAGTTTTAAATACGATAAACGCATGGATTGAATGTTAGATTCTTCCTTTTTTTAATTTACCCGCCTTACTTATTTCAACGTCAACATCTCAATTAAGCTTCGCGGATCTTTTTTTTGCAAAACTCGAACGAAACATAATTTGTTAATTTAATCAGAATTCTTCAGGTGTTCAACCTTCCCCTTTCATCTGAATTCAGTTACTTTCCCCTTTCGCCTGGACGTTTTCTATTGCATACAAATTAAGTTGTAGATGCAGCTGTATATAGCGTATTTGCGTGCACAAATTACCAACGCAATTTCTTAAAAACTCAAGAGAGAGAGAATACGTGATATAAAATGTTTGATTGCCAGAAAATATTGCGCACACTTTAATTTAAGAAAAACGGAATGCCGACGTGTCCGTTCTCAGCTATTTTTCTGTCTGACTGGCGTACCTCCTCGGGTTGGCCGGCTTTTCTCTACATTCCGACCTTGTGGCATATCTAACTGCAGTCGGAAGCAAACACATAAAGGTGCGTCCATTCAACCTGCGTATTTAACAATGAAAATGCTATTTCACGCTTAAGCTTGACATCCCGATGAGAATTACATTTCAAGCATGCCTGACACACTTACGAAAATGCTATAAATACAAAAAGACCGACCGATGGACGAATCCATTTATAGAGATGCTTAGACGATTCTAAAATTAGATTCGCAAAAGTGTGTTTTAAACGTAGATGTGACAAACGAAATAAAATGATATTTTAGATTTAGATATGACAGACCGGTAAACATGCTATTTGAACTCTGACCATGACACACTAAGAAACATGTAATTTAAGTGTGCGTATATGTTTACCTGTATATGTTTGTGTTGGATAAATTCCGGAACTCATTAATCAATTATTATGAATTTTCAAACACAGCTTTTCGCTGTAATTATAAATAATATTGACTATATTTAGTTTAATTTAGTTGTACGCAAAGAGAGTAAAGAATAGTCAAAAACCTTTCGGGAAGATTTAGATATTTCTCTATTTTCATGAAATGATAATCAGAGGTATTAAATATTCGAAAATGACAGATTCTTTGAAGCATTTTAAATGTTTGCTATGGGATATAATATGGACACAAGCTACGTTTGAACATTTTAATATTCTGATTTGAAAAGAATTTGATCGATATTTACCAATTGAGTTTCCCTGAATTTACATTTTTAACACCTTTTAAGCTCATGCCAAAATCAAAATTGCCAGGTAAAAATCATTTAATGAATTTTGATCAAAATTTAAATAAGGATTCAAAACATAATGTTTAGTAGCATACATATGTTGTCTTTTATTTTCGTATTGGGACATAACATATTATTTTTGTTTTGAACGCAAATATGTCACAAACGAATAGGTAAACAAAAATAAATTGCTGTTGACTAATTA
Organism: Sepiola atlantica; assembly: GCA_963556195.1. Taxonomy (NCBI): domain Eukaryota; kingdom Metazoa; phylum Mollusca; class Cephalopoda; order Sepiida; family Sepiolidae; genus Sepiola; species Sepiola atlantica. Next base: position 207,534,690 of record OY744521.1, read on the forward strand.
CCCAACTGTATGTTCTTTAAAAATGATTCATGTCGCTAATAGTAATGATTACCGCTATCTTTATAAACAAGTCGAGAAAAAGACAAGCTAAGGAAAACCGATAACTTAAGTTTATAACTTATAAAATTGAAGAGTTATCGTTCTTTCTGAGCTAACCTCATTTTCAATTTGTTTATTAAAATAGTAACGATATTTTTTCTGGTCTAGATTTCATTTCAGTATTTCAAATGTACACTGAAACTTGTTATACTGTTCTGTTTGATGAATGAATAAATTTTATTATTAACTAAGAGAATAGCCTTTCTGAGGTATTCTGTTTATTTATAAAGGGAATTTTTTTAAAAATCAACAGCTTTCGATGATCATCCTTCTTGTATTGGCATTCATAACTTTTAATTCATACGTTTTATTCAGGTTTAATCAGTTCTCAATGACAGTTTTTAAGAGGTTAAATCCTTGGTGCAGGTGTAATAAGCAATACAATTACGAATTACTTAAGTCTTCTACCTGGTCATGGTTGATCGAACGAGAGCAAACAACCCCTGTGGATTAAATAAAGAGTTTCGTTCAAAATTCCGTATATATTCCCGAGTTCGGCATAAATTCCATGAGAATAACATCCAAGATCAGAATAGTTGTCCGAATAATCCAAACAATACAAATGTTTCTGTTATTTTAACTTCTCTTTTGATAACAAATATTTTTACACTTTTGCGAACCCTCCTTCCATTATAAATATGCATAACGGTCGTGATAATTCAGATATAATCATGAGGCCTATATCATTCAATAGAAATATCTCGGCATCGAGAGATAATTGATACCTCCTAAATCGAGCTCTTCCATGTTTCTTAGCACGAAAATTAACCTTAATATCTAGTCTCTTCCTACAAAGATTCATATTAATTTGATAATTTGAGATAATTGTTTCTGTAACCGTGCTGCCATTCAAAATTTAGAGAAAATATCAAAAAATGACCAATATGCACTTGTAGTCCTATGTTACGATACTGCAATGCGTTCCGATGTATTGCTTTCTCAGTCCACCTGCACTCACGCTGTGTTTAGAAGATCTACATGACTTTATTGTTGACACAACTTAGTAGGAGACTTTGGTAATTAATCGGTCCGCTCAGTAACTCTAAAACATTAAAATATCGCCGTGAACAATAATAAATATTTATTATTGTTCACAAGTGTGAAAAAATAAGCTACATAAAATCAAATATTGTGTTGCTCTTAGTTGTAGACAATACAAGTTTATGAATCTGACTGGTGCTAATTTAGGTTAAGGAACTATTTTTGGAGTTTTGTTTGTACGTTTGTTTCTTAGAAAAGGTTTATTAGGAAAGACATTTTTCATAGTTGTTTTGTTTTTTTACTTTCCTGGCTTCAATCTTTGTTAAACTCCCTAACGTTTAGTTATTTATAGAAAATGTTCAGTTTAGTCGATTATTCTGATCGGTTTATCTATCATAGATCATTTCGCATGTGGTTCTATTTTACGCGTGGTCATTCAATCAAAACCTTAGTTTGCCGAATGTAGAAAGGGACTCAAGTCAAGCCACAATATAGGGGTTTGGTCTATTACAGAGACTAGCACGCTTTTTTTTATTTTTACAGGTAAGCGTTTTTATCTCACATAGCGCAGGTGTATTAAGTAATGTTATAAATTGTAAAACTGAATGTTATCACCTTAACCACGTAGGCTTATAATACATTTAAGGCCAAATTAGGAGAACAAGACGGAGATAGCAAAAACTCCAAAAAACACACCATGAATATAATGCAACGAACAAGCTGAGGAGAAACACATATGTGGAAAACATTAACTAGTTTGTTAATTATACGATTGAGCATCATTTCGTATGAACATTTCAAATAACTAAAGAAAGTTTTGTGAATTATACAATGGAAGATATTCTTATCTTCGTTGATAAAACTGTTTTGATCAACACGATTCTGGGCATTGGTTTCCGATTCTTTCTAGAAACAGGTACTTACAGGAGAAAACACGTGACAGTTGCCTATCTATATACGTAGAAGTGGTGTTATATAGCCTACTGAATTCGAACCGCGAATTCCAGGTTGTCAGTCCGCGTCATTATCCACTCTACAAATGCCACTACTCAGACTCTCGTTCAAACTAATCTATTTCATATTTGAAACCGATCGTTCGACCGATGAATACAGTCTCTCATTATTTACTTGGAGATCTGCAAACAAAAACGTATTTTTCTTAATATGAATCCATGAAAGTTGAACGAATTATCCAGCGAATAATCTCTACACGGCACTTCAAAAGTGTATTACTACAATGGAATATACAACAACGGGTCTCTAATTACTTCACACTCGTATGCAGGTGCGCTTGCGATCAAGTCTAACAGAAGGCAATCTCATCGGATGATCTCGAATGTTATGGTAACAAGTGAACCACATAAATCTGTCTTATGGGCAATTGCAGTTGTTGAAACATCTTAGCACGACTGTCGCAAAATTGCGATAAGTCAACCACCTCTAATAGCAGACGATACTACATTCGTATTGCCGACTGAAAACGGCCTTGTCAGCTCGGATCGTGTTCGTGACGTAATAGAGAATCCCCAGGTGTATAGTTTTGTAGATGGTGCTGTTGAAGTCTTTGTCGCAATCTTTGGGCGAATTGCGTGGATATTTCGAAGATTTTTTTATTTGAAAATGGCTAGGAAATACTATACTCTTAAGCAGGCATTTACCAGGTGTAAAATATCATTTTTCTAAAAAAAAAATGAATTCAGCGCTCAGAGGGTTAATTTTACATAAGACAACTCATCTCGCTCCGAAAACACATAAGCATAAAGAAACAAACATAAATATTTCAATTAATTGCAATTATATAATTCGGTATGGAACAAGACACAAAACAATAATAATCCACGACTGCGATAATCGATATTTATTCATCTAATTAAATCTCATTAGAAATAATTATTAAAATATATGAGCAAATATTTCATTTTCTAACGCAGATGTTCACATAATAATTGAATTAAAATATTCTCTTACGGGTGCTACCAGATCAGACTGTCTGGGGATAGCGGTTTTGCGACGTAAATACACTAAACGTTGATGTTATTGTGTTCTTCTATCCCTTTGCAAAACTCGATCATGATCTGCTAAGCTAAAAACAAAGACATAAATGTTCCTCTACAAAACAATCAAACAAAGCATCATGAATAAATATTTGAAGATATAAAGAACTGGAAGCATAAAAACATTTGCCAAAATGACCGGATTAAGCATTAAATAACTCGGAAAGTTTTGATATACCGTAAACCAAAATGACGAAAACATATTTTATATTTATATTATTATTTCTTTATTGTTTCTTTTCTTCTTTAAAATGCGTTTATAAACATCGCAATTTATTCATTTATTATTAAAAAGTCGAATAACATCGAATCTCATTTAGGTTACCGGAGAGAATTTTTACTATCAAAATGCTATTTAGTTAAAATCTTCAATAAATTGAACGATATATGAATAAGTGTCTGTACAGAGTTTGAATAAATGTATCACTCTGAATACGCATGTATTTCATCAGAAGTAGATGGCCATTAGTATGATTTTACGGAAATCATGGATGTAGTAACCGAACCGGTAATACCTGGTGTAGTATTACCTCAAGGAAGGAGGATGTTTACAGGGTATACAGATTCTCAAGCGGTCCCTAGACGCATCTATATCCTGGCCATGGGAAGATGACGTACAGCGTCTAGCATTCCCAAATGGTCACCCATCTGGTACTGGCGAAGCTCTACGTTTCTTAACTTCGGTGATCTAAAAACAATCGCAGTGTCATCGCGATTATACCGTATATGTAGTAACTGCAATTTTATCTAATTGCATATTTGGGCTGATATTACCAGTACACCGCAAGCATTTATTTATATATATCACAACATATATAACAACATTCTGTTGCATTTTAACCTTGTGTAATTCGTACAGAAAACCAAATTGCCGTTATTATTACCAAAATACATAAAAGTTCACAAATATTATCAATACCTTGTTAGCTGCTTGTTCTTTGACGAGACCCTACGTGTTACTTCCAGACTGAGAGGTTTCCGTTTAAAAATCAATGTTCCTTATTTATACTTTCAAAAACACTAAGTCAAGACAAAACTTAGGGAAGCATGAAGAGGTTCATTCGACTTGATCTTCGTTCCAAATCACTGACTAGTGTTGTGGGAAAAACGAAGACAGATTAATAATCACTTGTTAATCATATTTTGTCAGCTTATCGCATTTTAAAGAGTTCTATTTGTCACCCTCACTCTTAGAGCCGTATGACGTCATATTCGTTTAATTTAATTATGACAGTCTAGAAATTCTTACTTCTAGTCCAACAAGTTGACCCCGATTGAACTTTCATTAACCGTCTTATATGCTAATGGGTTTACTTTGCCAATTTTTAACAATTTTTATTACTGAAGTTCCTTATAATCGATTACCTTGTATGTTTCTCAAGTTCTTTTGAACATTATCCCATTCAAATAATTCTAAATCAGCAGTGACACGATTATATGTGTGCACTCTTGTGGGTTTTCAGTATTTTCCAAACAAGCCAATGCATAGTTATTTCTGCGTAATGTCTTCGTTATTATTTTTTTTAAATTGATTATGAACCACGTCAATTTTTTTATGGAAATCGCTCCAGACAATGAATCAGCCCACTTGATATAAGGAGCTAACACTAACAAAATATGATTATTTCAAAGACAGGAGATGCCAATTGGCCTTAGTCTTGAAAAGACCAATACTATAGGTAGGTGGAATACGGTAAGCAGGAAAAGAGTTCCACGAGTCTTCAGTTCTTGAGAGATCAAAACGGCGAATTGGTGGAGACAACTAGACCAACGAGTCAAACGAGCTGGAATAAAAGCAACATGGAATAAATCAAACAATTCTGAAGAACAGATATCATAATAGTAGTTATAAATCAGACTGAGAGAAAGGGGGTGCAGAGAAGAAGAAAGGGTGGGGGCAATCAAATTATGTTTATGTTTACTTGTTGTGAACATAAGCAAGAGAGTCTTGGTAAAGAATATTATGTCTAAATTGTTGAAAATCGATAAAGTGTAATGTATTATTCCCAATTTTTAAATGTTTTCGCGTGACATAATAAAATTAGAAAACAAATTAAGTGAACAAGAAAGAGGTAACGAGACAAATTAACTTACATCCTGTGAAAATTGCAACAAAAAAGCTGAGGACAAATACAAGGGTGTGAAACATTAACGTAATTTGTTAAACATACGGTTGAACAACATTTTGTACAAACATTTTGAATAATTGAATTAATAGTTGAGAAATACTAAACAATGGAAGGTATACGTAAGATGCGTCCATTCAATATGTGTGTTTAGCAGTAAAAATGTCACTTCAAACTTACATCTGACTTAACTATTGACGAATATTGTATCTTATGAAGTAAAGCAAATTCGTGTAAATCAGCATGATACAACTTTTTAACCAGCTTGATTGTGTTGTTGGCATTTATTTCGTCGATTCCATCTTAGACTCAGGTACTTACAGGAGGAACCACGAGAAGTTTGCAAACACACTTAAGTAAAAGTGGTGCTAATGAATCGATCGGATTCGAATTTAGCACACTCAGGTCATCTGTCCACGTCGTCATCCACTCCAGGAAAAACACCCTCCAGAGCCCTATTTACTTACAGGTCCACTAGGGCAGAGAAAGGCGCAAGGTTGCTTTTTTAATTGGGCAAGAAACAGCTCTCCTTAAAGAGTTACTCTGTATTAGGACACAAATTATAATTCCCCCACTTTAAAATAATTTCTCCTTTACTGAACGAAGATAGAACAGATCAAGTGTAGCATCAGAACAGATACTTCACTTTGTTCATAGCAATCAGAGTCTCTTATAAAGTCCAATATATGTGTATGAATCAGTATGGTACGAGTGTTTTTAACGGCATGGTTATGTTGTTTGTGTTGGTTTTCCGGATTCTCTCTGGTATCAGATAATTGCAGGAAAGACCACGTGAAAGTTGCTAACATGCATACATGAGATGAGAGCTTGATTCTAACTTGGTGAACCTAAGTCGTCACTCTGCGTCGTTATCCACAAACGCAATCTCCCAGAGACTCGTATAGGTACGCTTAGACGCATGTAAATATTGTATTCCAAACTTACGATAAACTGACCAATGGACACAGACTCTCATAAAGGAAAAAGGAACGGATTTTCCTAAGATAACATCATGAAAGATTAATGAATGTATCTCTACACGTCACTTCAAATATATATCACTGCAAAGGAATATATAACAACAGGGTTTGTAATTACTTCACATCCATATGCACGTGCACCTGCGATCAAGTCTAACACGAGGTCGTCTCAGCCGATGAACTAGAGAAATTGTGTTACAAAGTAAAGCATGAAGATCTCCTGCGTGGAATGGTAGTCGTTGTTTAATTGTACATTGCACTACACACTTGCATCCATACACATCATCAGCACCGAAGTATGAAATAACAAACACGAGTACTTCAATGTATTGCAATTATATAATACCGTATGAAGACAACTAATAATAATCTACGAAAAACGCTAATCGATATTTATTAATCAAATTAAATCTCATTAAAAATAATGTCTGAGCAAATATTGCATTTTCCCAACGCAGATGTTGACATAATACTTTAATTATAACAACCTCTGAATAATGTTCGAAAATATATTTTATGTTGTTATTTCCTCTTCATTTATTATTTTTTTAATCCGTTATTCAACATCATAGTTTTTTACATTTGGTGTTAAAATTTAAATAAAATTGAAACTAATTTAATTTTCCCGGGGACAATTTTAAGTCTTTAATGATATTTTAGTGGAATGTTCAATGAAGTAAAAGATAGAACATATGTTGATGTAGAGAGTTCCAAAAAATGTATCATTCTAAGTGCGCATGTATTTCATCAGCAGCCGATGGTCGTACGTGTTACTTGTCAGATGACACGGATGTGATTTTGACTAATTGCATATTTGGACTTATGTTATGTTGATCTTACACGACATGAACTTAGTAATAACATTAAAAGCTTTTTAGTTGTGAAAGCTCCTTATAACATGTAATATTGCCCGTTCTTATGTTCTCTTCAACATTAGCACAGCAACATAATACTACATTATTAGGGACAAGTGTATATGCGTGTATTCTTGATGTTCGATACAAGTGTTTTTTTACTCGCACTGTTTTTCTCTTCGTTCTTTCTTCTGTCGGATAATTTTCAACGCCTACTTTTTCTTATATTTATCAGACACAGGAACGTGGAATCTGTTCGGAATTATCTACCATGCATGCAACTTATCAGGAAATGGTCATATAACTCTTATAAACGTCTCCACGAAGGAAAATAATATGCACATTTCATAAACGTAAACACTCCTTCTAATGTGAGCCTATCTGTAAGAAATAAACACTATTAAAAGCACACAATTCCCGCCATGTAAGTTTTTACAATTTGACTATGTTTTTGATGAAGTTAAAATATGCTAACGTACTCTCTCTCTCTCTCTCTCTCTCTCTCTCTCTCTCTCTCTCTCTCTCTCTCTCTCTCTCTCTCTCTCTCTCATTTATTAATATTATATAACCGGCCTGAGACAGATATTGCGGTTGATTTTGTTCGTAATATCTGTATAAACTGGTACACAAGAACAATGACGAAAGTTAGAACATTTTAAGCCATGATATTATTTAATGAAAGCATGGAACTCTTTGTGTTGATGAGTAATCTTATATATATATATATATATATATATATATATATATATATATATATATATATATATTAAAATATCATGCAAAGATTAAAACTAATTCAGATATAATTATACTAAACCTTATGGCGACAATCCTTATTAAAGTTTTGATCTAAAATTATTACATGGTTTTTATTCTAAAACATGTCTGAAATTTAAGGTTTTAGTATGAGGAGCCTTACGAAGAAAATAAAAATTTGTGGAATATTGCTTAATTAGTATCTAATGGCTATGAATATAATTCAATGCAAATTTGAAATATTCGAATTTTCAAATGAAAGGTTGTGCCCATATTTCCTAAAAAATATTTTCAAATACTCCAAACTTAACTGACATGTGGGGAATATATATTAATTCATGTTTAATGCCTATTGTTAAGATTTCACAAATTAATCTAAATATATCCTATATTACAACAACTTACGCCTAGAAAATGAGTTCCAAATTCATAATGATCGGTTTAGTTTAGCAATGAGTCCTGTACATACAAATATATAAACATATACAGATGCCTAACTTTATATAAATCGAGATATTGATGCATTCATCTTCATCTGTATACAATGTAGCCTTATATATATATATATATATATATATATATATATATATATATATATATATTTTTTTTTAATTATGTCGGAATCGTTCAGCATATTAAATGATATCCGAATCAATACAAGTATAATATTTAAGCAAGATAAATCAATATAAGGAAATTGTCACGCGATTCTAAATGTGTTCTTGTTGAATGGACGGACGGTTTGATAGCAATAAAAGTGAAGATAGGAACTATCACAAGGTTAGATGGAAGAAAATATTGGGAAAGAATTAGCTGACATCTGAATAATACACTTGCGAAACTTTGCAGAATTTCTTGGTTCAGTTATCGCTAAACAGAGTAATTTTACAATTCCATTATTGTATAATTGACAGACTTAAATTCTAGTCTGTTTTACGTCGTCATTTGTTTATTTCCAGACGTGGGAAATAAAATCACGGTTTACAGAAAACGAAGTTAATTTATCGGTATTTAATAGAATAGATCAGGTTCAATCGAACAAATGGGTTCACGTGTTTGTCTTTCACCGCAGGTCATATTTAAAATAATTTCTGTCCGATATCAGCATTAAATGTTAACTAAGATTGTTCGCTTTCTCTGCACGCAAGCGCCATATTGTTTTTATTCTGGGTAGCCCCGTTCACCCCCACCCCCATACAAAGCAATAATTATGCTTGTCTCGATAAGAGACTTCAATTCGAGCAAAATGTAAACAGAGACAATTGTTTTAAACCACAAAGTATTAATCGACATTGCGTGTGAATCGAATGTTGCGTTTCAACCTTGTGTCATACATTCAGAAACCCAAGTTGCCATCATTATTGCACAAACACATAAAAAATCAAAATTATTATCAATACCTTGTTAGCTTCTTGTTTTTGTACGCGCCGTTTTGTGATCATCCAGACTGAGGTTTTGCCGCCGGAAATCAAGAGCTCCTTATTTCCATTTTCGAAAAAGACTAACTCAACCTAACACTGATGTAACATAGCACAGTTTTATTCAATTTGATATTAGTTCAAAAATCACTAACCAGTGGGTTGGCGGAGACGAGCAAGATCGATAATCAATGTTTGATCAATTTCTCATGATAACACGTTGCGTGCTTTCAATAAACTAATGGCATCTCTCTCCCTCTCTCTTTGAGCCATGTGAGGCCATACCTGTTTATATTAATTACCACAGTCTAGTAAACCTTAATTCTCGTCAGCAAATTGACCCCGACTGAACATTCATTTCCTGTTTTCTCAACTAACCGTTTTATATACTACTGTGTTTACTCGCTTAATATTTAACACAAATATCATGTAAACTATGAGTAATCAGACTTGAATTGTGAATTAGAGATTTGGGTTTATTATAACTTACAAAATAAAAACATATCCGACAAGGTCCCTACGTCTCCGTTATTTTGGATAGGAATTCAAATCTCTTTTTTAATTAGTTTTATAGGTTATCCTTAATGTAACGTTCTACCCGTGTTCTTTACTGGTCGTGAAACGCAAAAGGTGTTGTAGCAAAAATGAAGAATCGAAACAAAATAGGATTTATATATAATTTACAATTTATTGCAAGTAGAATGTCGACATTACTTTTTGCAAACTACGCTTTACGGATACAATCAACTCTCCAATCTCCGCTGGGGAAGCAAAATGAGAAACATCCGCTCACTACAAATATCGTTCTGTTTTTTACCAATCTTCTCTTGGTCTGTGAGGTACGTTTGCAATTCATGTGTGATACATTTCTTCAATCGGTATACTTAAAAATAAAAACAATACAATATTTACACTTTCAATTTTAGTTTCAAACTTGAAATTATCAAGACAATTTCAGTCGTATTCTAAACGCGACATCCACATATCAGTACAATCTAGGTTATCATTCTTATTTACTCACCCCGAGGTAATTTCGTTACATTAATTTTTAAAGTAAGAAATAAAAGAACCTGCAAAATAATCACTAAAACATCTTAAATACATCTTAAAATAATAGTAAATAGTAATTCTCATGAACTCTTGCATAAGAGCCATCAGATGTTGATGCGACCCACTAAAGAGAAAATCGGAGTAAGGAGGAAGAAGGAGATAAAAGAGAAAGAAGAGGAAAAAGTGGAAAAAAATATGAGATTAAATAAAGTGAAATAAAATTCAAATGTTGACGTAAAGGAACAAATTTGTCGTAAACAGTCAGATAGCTGGTCACTCATGCCAACAAGGGTTTTAATTGGATGACTTTAACATAGTTTTTTTTCTTAATGGTATTGATTGATTTATGTACAGGTACAAAATGTCTAAACTAATATACAATGTATTAACGGTGATCCAACTGGGCACAGGTCGTAAAACTATTTTTTTAATTATGTTAACTTTACCTTTTTCCGGAAAATATATTATTCGCCTTTAAAAAAAGGTATTTTCCAATAGCACAGCATATAATCGATATGTTTTCTTTTACAATTATAACTTTTTAATGCAAAAAATAGAGAGAAACTTATTCCTCTATATATGAAAAGATTTAGGACTAGCAAACGTATTTATTGATATTTTTCTCACGATAAATAAAAGCTGAAATTGACTAAAAATGACATCAAAATGTTTATAATAAAAAGCGAAGTATTTTTTTAAATAATTAATTAATGAATAAACACTGAAAAGGTCATGGAAATCGGACAATTGCATACATTTTAGTTCCATTGAAAAGTGCCTAGTGTATGTACTAGCAAAATGTGAGCAGTGGAGGCTTCTATTGAGTTCAGGTTAAATTGTTTGAATAAAAATGTGAGTTTGCAAAGCCAGTTAAATATCTAAAAAAAAAATTAAAAACAAAATTCAACAAGAGACACTTCTACTCGCTATCGCTCTTTTTCTAATCTCTTTATCTATTTCACTCTCCAACTACGAGTGTCATAGTAACGAGTGTTACTGTATGTGGTGACATCCGCTATTCTTCATAACTAACTATTACAATCGTTTAATGCTCACTTTTCTTGATTAGTTTCGACTGTTAATACACATATAAAGAGAGAAATAAAGAATGATTAACCCAGAGTAATCGATGACGTATAGAATAAAAGCAGAGTTGCAAATCATAGTCGAAGATAGGGTGCATGTTTTAAATAGAAAGTTAGTAAGAATTAGACCACTTGATAAGTTAGTTGCAAGTTAAAGCTAGTTAGAACAATTAAACTGGAAGCTTGTTTCGAACATATCTCAATCCCAAAACTGAGGAATATTTTAGTGTTAATTTTGTCTTATTGAAACATAGAGACAAACAAGTTTTGGTAAAAAAGACGTAGCTTCAGTATAATATTAGATGTTTAAAGATATGCAAACAATAAACTTAGATAAAATGTGTTTGCTAAATGTTAATGGAAATAACAGAAAGTAAAATAAATGTATGTTTGTTATTCGGAAAAATAGTTTGATAATAAGGAAAACTAAATTTGCTTACAAGATTATTTCTTTCATTTTAACAAATTTAAATGTCGGACTGCATAATGTATTATTTTTTTAGAATTGATTGAGAGAAGCGACTAACCCACCCAAAAGTAAATATGAATAAAATAAGTAGAAACACGTTGTTTGGAATAAAGAAAAGTAACACGCATAAGATTTGAAATTGTCTATTTATTCAGCTCGTTTTTATTTATTTTGTTCACGTCTGTTGAAATTCATTTTCCTTTCGTTTGTTTTTGTGTGTAATTTCAAGTGATTTTCTCTGTCGTGTTTTAAAAGAATTGTTTCACTGTCTAATGCGTTTGTTAGCGAGTGTCTCGTCATTCAACGAGGAATTGCGATTTGAGTGGATTCTCAAGTAGCAAAAACAATTTTTGAAACCATATTCCGGGATAAGGTGTTTGATTGGATTGAACGGAGGAAGGAAAGACGAATTCGAAAGACACAAACGTAAAAGCAAGGAAGACGTGAGAACCAGATTAACGTAAACGCAAAGAAGATACAAATAAAAAAGTGAGGAAGAACGAAAGAAAGACAGGAAGAATGAGAGAAATTGGAATGGAGTTCGCGCTAAAAGGAAGGGAGAAAACAAAAACGTATAGAAGGAAGAAATAAGAATAATTCTACGTTAAAAACGATGATAAAAATAAAAGACAAATTGGTGCTTATATAGATTAGGACACATATGAAAATCGCAGGTTAGGGTAAGGGTTCGGGTTATATAGATTAGGGTTAGGGTTGTATATATTAGAGTTAGGATTAAGGTTATTAAGATCAGGGTTAGGGTTATATAGATTAGGGTTAGTATTAGAGTTAGGGTTATATAGATTAGGGTTATATAGATTAGGGTTAGTATTAGAGTTTGGGTTATATAGATTAGGGTTAGTATTAGGGTTAGGTTTATATATAGGGTTAGGGTTAGGGTTATATAGGTTAGGGTTAGGGTTAGGGTTATATAGATCAGGGTTAAGATTAAGGTTATATAGATTAGGGTTAGGATTAGGGTTATATAGATTAGGGCACATATGAAAAACGCAGGTACAACAAGAATTAGCAAAGAATATCAAGTAGAATTTTAATTAAAAATATAAATCAGTTTTATGCTTTTTTACGTATACGCCATTGATTCGAGCGAAATCACGTAAATGAGGAGGGTGTAACTCAGAAATATAAAAAAGCTAAACTAGATAAAACACAGGAAAACAGTAAATGCAGACTGGGTGGACAAAGAGACGAAACAGTAAATCATATAATAAGTGAATGTAGCAAACTTGCTCAAAAATAATACAAGGACAGACATGACTGTGTGGGGAAAGCAGTACATCAGGAACTGTGAAAACGATTGAATTTAGAATACGCAGACAAATGGTATAAACATAAACCAGAAACAGTACTTGAAAACGAAAAAAGAAAATCCTCTGGGATATGGATATACAAGCAGATAAACTCATACAAGCAAGGAGACCTGAGGTTATTATAATCGACAAGAAGGAAAGATCTTGTCAAATCGTAGACTTCGCCGTTCCAGCAGCACGCAGAGTGAAGAACAACAACAACAACAACAACAACAACAACAACAACAACAACAACAACAACAACAACAACAACAACAACAACAACAACAACAACAACAACAACAACAACAACAACAACAACAACAACAACAACAACAACAACAACAACAACAACAACAACAACAACAACAACAACAACAACAACAACAACAACAACAACAACAACAACAACAACAACAACAACAACAACAACAACAACAACAACAACAACAACAACAACAACAACAACAACAACAACAACAACAACAACAACAACAACAACAACAACAACAACAACAACAACAACAACAACAACAACAACAACAACAACAACAACAACAACAACAACAACAACAACAACAACAACAACAACAACAACAACAACAACAACAACAACAACAACAACAACAACAACAACAACAACAACAACAACAACAACAACAACAACAACAACAACAACAACAACAACAACAACAACAACAACAACAACAACAACAACAACAACAACAACAACAACAACAACAACAACAACAACAACAACAACAACAACAACAACAACAACAACAACAACAACAACAACAACAACAACAACAACAACAACAACAACAACAACAACAACAACAACAACAACAACAACAACAACAACAACAACAACAACAACAACAACAACAACAACAACAACAACAACAACAACAACAACAACAACAACAACAACAACAACAACAACAACAACAACAACAACAACAACAACAACAACAACAACAACAACAACAACAACAACAACAACAACAACAACAACAACAACAACAACAACAACAACAACAACAACAACAACAACAACAACAACAACAACAACAACAACAACAACAACAACAACAACAACAACAACAACAACAACAACAACAACAACAACAACAACAACAACAACAACAACAACAACAACAACAACAACAACAACAACAACAACAACAACAACAACAACAACAACAACAACAACAACAACAACAACAACAACAACAACAACAACAACAACAACAACAACAACAACAACAACAACAACAACAACAACAACAACAACAACACTGGGACCTTGGGGAGGCTTGTTGCCAATCGAGCCCAAGAGGGGACCAATGGCTCTTATCAGCGGGAAATCGTTGGTAGGTGGCTGTTGCGATTACCGCAAGGTCATCAGCGGTGATGAACGAAAAGAGGTGGAGCATACTGTTAGTCTGAGGAGACTTGTTGTCACTCAGACTCCAGGGAATACCACAGGTTGTCGGCAGTGGGCGATCACTGACGATGACCAGTGTGATAACTCCTAGTGAGTAAATAATAATAATAAATCTGTAAAACTAAAACCAAAATCCACACATATGTAATGGCCCCAGCCGGGACTGGTGCAACAACGGACCGAGGAGATAGAGTAGCAGCCAGATCTCCATTGGACTATGTCGAAGAGTACTGGAACCTTGAGAAGACTTATGCCACTCAAATTACAGAAATCAACGGCCGTTGCTAACGAAAAATTAATGGAAAACGGCTGTTCTGATAACGCAAAATAATTTGCAATCTTTATCAGAAGAGGTGGAAATTACTGGAAATCTGGAGGAGACATGTTTATGCTCAAACGCTAGGTAGCACCACTGGTTATCATCAGTGAGCAATCACTAATAAGTACTTGTGTAAATAATAAACAACAGATATGCACAGCCAAAATGAACACTATAGCGAAACTGGAAAGAAAAAGTCGAAGAAATCAAAATGGGAACAGAAGCATCTATATAGACGAGTTATAAGACGGGCCGAAGAAGGGACGAACGAAAACATATAGACATGGCTACACATATAAGATTTCAATCGAGAAAAGCAAGCGATACTTCCAGTCGCAGAGAATATCGCAGTCAAAACGACTTACATCAAAGGCAAAATAGACAAAATCCCAGGTAAACAGTAAATGCAGAATCTGTGGACAAAGATACAAAACGGTAAATCGCATGATAAGTGAATGCAGAAATTAGCTCCGAAATAATACAAGAGCAGACAAAACTGCGTAAGAAAGGCAGTCCATCATGAACGAGACAAACGTTTTGAGTTCAATAATGCAGACAAATGTCACAACTACAAACCGGAAACAGTATTGGTAAAGGAAAAGCGATAAAATCCCCTGGGACATAGAGATACAAACAGACAGGCTCATCTAAGCAATGAAACCCGACGTTAAAACAAATAGAAGAATCTGCCAAATTGCAAATTTCGCCGTCCCAGCAGTTCAGTACAATCAAGGAGGCAGAAACTGTATGGAAATACATGAAACTTAGCAGAGAACTGACAAGAAAATTACTGTAATACTAATAATTGTAGGAACACGAGGAACAATTCTGTAAAACTTGGAAAAAGACTAGGAGAAATTGGAATAACATTAAATATTTACGTCATGCAACGCATAGGAATGACATGAGAAACAAAAAAGACGAAAAACAAAATGGGGGAAAACACCTACATGGATTATTTATGTAATTGACCAATAAAAAATAGTGCACGAATACGCATGGACAAGGCTACTGAAAGAAATCTTGAACAGAGAAACGTAATACTTACAAACAGTCGCAAGAACAACGCGATCGAACTAAATAAAAACCAAGATACACAAGACCCACGAAAATAGTAAATGTATACACTATGTTGGATCGTGAATGTAGTCTGCTGAGAACTGTGTAATCATCGACATTTTGAACACGAACACAAATGGTACCGGAAACGGTATTGAAAAACGAAATTGTATGAACACTAGTAGCAGTTCCGAAAAAAAAAACTAGAAAAAGTATAAGGAATATTTGACTCCACAGGAGGATTGATCTCATACAAAACACGGCATTAATAAAAACAACTTAAATATTTAAAAAAATCCTCGAGTGTGGAAGCCAACCCACATATAAATATTTGGAATATAACGTTTCGTAAACACAACCTGAAATATAAGAAATAAAACTACAAAAAAGATATATAAGACAAAGAATAAATAAAGAAATAACTAATGATCTGACATCATATCATTGCCCCAGGAAGAAGGACGCGGTGACACAAACCTAAGTTGTTACCACACTTAAGGTTCTAAGAGGATGGGAAGTCTGAGAATAGAGACCATATCCAGGCTCCCATTGCAAAAACCCAGAGAGTACTGGTGTGCTATAAAGCAATAAATATCGCTACTTTTTACATGGCCTTGAACCGAACTTTAGGCTGGTGAAATATAACGCTGTTTTCGCAGCCAGGATATCATTATACCCGGCATTGAAAGGAAGTCCTGTCAATCAAATTTCTCCTCACCAACGTCGGCAGGTTTGTTGTCACTGCCTCAAAGTATAGAGATGTCAAAAATCTCCTGGCTGACGGCAAGCAATAGCGGTGACAAAGGAGTTATTGTGAGCCTATGGATAAAATACCACGAATGACTCTTGTTCTTTTGTTCCTCTTTGATTTTTTCCCTTTTTTATCTCTTTCTTTTGCTGAATTTTCTTTCTCTCTGTTTGTTTCAGAGAAAGCAGTACTTAAAAACCCGTCATACAGACAGGAAGCGTATCAGCCAACACCGACGATTCGAGTTTTGTGACTTTCGATATGCAGTGATAAAAATAAATACTATTTTTATATAAAATGTCTTGTCCACGTTTTTATGAAATGTTCAATTTTCAGCTGCTATGCTCTATTTTCCGAAGTTAAGATCTAAAGACAATGTCAGCTCAAAACAATAGTAAAGTGCTGCTACAAACATTGATGTGACTATCGTGTCTTCAAAAAGTCGGTGGCACTGGGATCACAACAATAAAATTCTACCACTGAATATCAATTGGTGGAGCAGCCACAAGATACACGCATCGGGCCACAATAATAATACACTAGACTGCTGGTGAGGTTTCTTGTCAGTCAAATTCCAGAAATACATAACAGCCGTAAACAATGAGAATCCAATAGTAAACGGATGTTGCGAAAACGCAAGGTGAATTGTAAAACTGATTGAAAGAAACGGGTAGTGGTGGAAACATGAGAAGACATGGCATTCAGGCTGCTGGAAGAACCACTTGTTTTTGAAAATCAGCCAATCACAGACCACTGCTTACATCTCTGCAGAAAACCCAGGAGAGCGCCTTTTTTGAAAATATTGGCCTCTTCTCTCCAGCCTTCGCTGCCGTCAACATCGAATTTCTCTTGTTGCGGCAGGTGCGAGCGGGCACATGCTTTTTTAGCGTATATAATACGCACGAGGCCATAATGAATAGGTCCTCCGGTTTTTACAGCAGTCAGCTATCCCACCCTATAGCCGATAAGACAGTAGCCACTGTCTTTTCACACCATGCGGGCTAATTCAGTCAAGCGTGTATGCAGTGCCCAATTTGAGCGAAAGAAGCCATCTTCATGTTCTGAACTATTCTTCACAGCCTTGTCCCCAGAAGGAATCCTGTTACAAGACAACTGGCATTTTCAGTGAGTCCGCAAAGGCACTTCTTTTGCAAGCAACATTCTCTTTCTTTCTTCTCTTTTTTATCCATATAAATATCCTTTCGTTATCTACCCACGTTGTTTGTTGTCTCTGTTCTTGTCTAATCACGTTTATATGCCACCGACTGTTCTTCCAGCAAACTAGTCTTCGTCCTTCATTCTAACGGGAAAAATCCTAACGTTACAAGTTAATGTTGCCGATATAATTCTTTAAAAAATACATTACACTAACATTGGAGTGATTAAATATACTAGTTTATATTTTAGGCAATGTACTGAGGAAACAGGAAATTATCCATTTACAATTCACACGAGTTAGGAAGGATCCGAGGAAATATAACACGATTGTTTTGTCTACGAATAAGCAATGCTGTTAAAAACGGAAACTACAGAGAAAATATTTATTTTTAGACGTGAGAAACGCTTATAAGTCAGAAAATGCTTCTTTTCTTGTTTAAATCAACGATATTTATTATGTGTAAGTAAATTGGGATATTTTGTTTAAGTCTTAAATCCATAAAATATAATCGAGTCGAAAAATTTCTAAATATAAAAAAGAGACAATTAACTATTCAATTCCTCAGCTATTAAACCGTATATATATATATATATATATATATATATATATATATATATATATATATATATATATATATATGACACCTTCCCTTGTTTATTTTAAGTGCTGGTCAGTGAACAAGTTACAGCGCAGAATGTGGTCGTCCTTAACGCATAAAGTTGATAAGTAGCGATTTTTTATCTATCTATCTATCGCCATCCTTTTCTTTAGTATTTTCTCTTGCTAATATCTTAAAATGTTGATTACTTTTGTTTTTGATTTTCTCTTTTTTGCTTATTTCGTAGCCGAAGTAAAAGAAATACTTATTTTTAGTTGTAAGAAACGCTTATAAGTCAGAAACTGCTTCTTTTCTTGTTAAAATCGACGAGATTTCTTTATATATAGGTGAATATTTTATTTGGATCTCAAATCCATAAAAAAGAATTGAGTCTAACAAAAAAGTCTAAATATAAGCAAGAGGCCATAAACACCCTCTTTCGCTTATTCTTACTTATGAGAAGGAAACCCATCGTCAATTTTCTGTTATCTCTGGGACGGGGCGTTTAAACTAATTCTATCTACACATACACACACACACACACACACACACACACATATATATATATATATATATATATATATATATATATATATGAATGAATGAATGAAAGATATTTTCTTAATACCTGAAGGGGCTCTGAAAGACTTGACACGGGCGCAGGATAAACCCTTTCGATGTAACCTAACGGGTCAAAGCATGCATTTAAGCACATGTCCCCATACAAACATTCTACAACAAGATCCACTCTCTATACTGGTTCACTTCAGACTGCTATTGCCATCTCAACAATTTAGCCGCCATAAGTCAACTACGAATAGAAAGAAATTTATAGTGTCAAAAGGAAATTGTAAGACTGTGATAGATGAAGGAAAGTGAAGGTATACAGAGATGACAAGAATATGCATTCAGTCGCAAAAGCAAGATACTCGTGACTTCTGGAAAATCCTGTATAGTGTAGTTAGCAATAGGCAATCAACAGTTCCCCTGTTATCCAACCACAATGATGTCGTTTGCACGGCAACTAGTAAGGCTGAACTACTTGTCCAGCGTTTCACCTTAAACTCCATTTTGAACTCCGCCAACCACTCTCTCCCAAATTTCCCATTGCAGACTGAAGCCACACATGACCTGGCCATCAGCCAATCTTATCCGGGACATAATAAAAAACCTTGACCCATCCAAAGCATGTAGACCTGATCTTATACAAGTAAAAGTAATATAGAAATGATCTGCTGAACTGACCCCTGTCCTCTCCAAAAATCTTCAACAAATGCCTTGCCGAATCTTGCTTCCCTGATAGCTGGAATATCGCATATGTGGTAATGGATAGATAAGACCCTAAGAATTATCACCCCTATCAGTCTACTCCTACTCTTAGCTAAAATGTTGGAATCTTTAATCAAGATTCCAACATCTCGCGATTGTCCGATACCTTGTTGATGCTTAACGTCTTTCTGACCATTTATGCAAGCACAGTCTACTGCGGATATCCTAATGGTCATCTCTAAACGCATATACCATACACTGGTCAAAGCTAGGGTGGTAGCGCTTGATATATCTAAAGCTTTTGACAAGGTCTGGCATAAATTTATTCTCTTAAAAATATATGCATATGCTAATACTGAACGAATATTTAATATAATTAGATTCTTCTTAACCAAAAGAAAGATCCAGGTTGTCCTCGATTGTCGTTCATCCAGACAACATTACATAAAGGCAGATGTACCCCGAGGATCGATTTTTGAACCTTTATTTTTATAAACGACCTCCCTGAAGACATTATGTCTTAGATGGGTAAATTTGTTGATGACACCTCACTCTACTCTCGTCATATACGAAAAACGGACACGATCATATCCGAGGCAATTGCTGAATCCTTAGAAATTGACATCCAGTCTGTGATAGAATGGGGTTATTAAATGATGGTAACATATAATTTAATTCCTTTTTCCCCGACTGTATCGACATGCAAAAATGTAAAACTAATGTGAAAAAGCATCAAATATTAACCCTAATTCTCAATTGCCCTCTTACGCCTCCAGTAGCAAGTTTCCTTGTTTGAAGTGAACTAAGACATAAAAAATGACAGTTAAGGTCAAGTATGACATAAATGTGGAAAATATCTGGCCAGTATAACCAGTACATTAGAACGTTCGAATGAAATCCAAACAAAGGCTGTAGAGTTGCTCTGTCGAGTCCA
This sequence comes from Sepiola atlantica, assembly GCA_963556195.1. Lineage (NCBI taxonomy): Eukaryota > Metazoa > Mollusca > Cephalopoda > Sepiida > Sepiolidae > Sepiola > Sepiola atlantica. The sequence continues at coordinate 207,555,408 of OY744521.1, forward strand.
CTGGCAATCTCAGAGTGTTGAGTGTTAACAGCTGAGCTGTGAAGTGCGTGTTACAGTCTCTAACTAGAATAGAAGCTTGTTCATGTCGACAAAGCCCAGTTAAAAGATTCGTTAATTGAGTTAATTGAAGATTTGCATCCACCATCCAGAAAATACATTATCTTTCATTCAAGTTTCCTGTGAATACAAAAATATATTTTTACCCGAAATACTAGAGAAGAATTATTTGGTGTTCCTTGCAGTTGTGTGGACTCTGATGATTTCATGTGTATTTTTTCTACATATAAAAACATCTGCGAGACGTACTTTATTACTTGACAAATCACAGCTTAGGGATGGAGTGTGGTCCCACTGACAATGACGATCGGCATCGAGTTGCTGTACCCAATACGGCCAACGACACAACAGCGACGTGGATAGCGAAGGCACAAACATGTATACGACAGTATATGGGTTGATACGCACGAGCGGAAAGGATCGCGGTTATATCTCACGATCCTAACCAAAGAAAGACTCTTGGCGAGTATCCTTGTTTATATAGAGAGATGGTATACTAAATGAAGTTTAAATTTCGAAAACAAACCTCTATAGATTTACAAGAGTAAAGTATGGAATAAAGTCATTGGTGTGCCTGCAAAAACAAGAGCACATTTTTGCACAACTTTAATATCCCTCTTAGAAATATCGAAATCGTGATATGATGATATTAAACCATCTGTCTGTTATCATTATAACAATTTTGATCAAAATTCATTACCTGATTTTGATTCTAGAGAATATCTAATAATTACGGCTTAAGCTTAAGGAGATTTGAAAAGAAGTTGACATTAAGTAAACTTGCTTAATATTATCTAATTACTACGTATAAAATTTAATGCAAATGTGAAATATTTGAATTTTAAAATGGTAGTGGGTGCCCCCTGAAAACCATTTAAAATACTCCAAAGAACTGAAATTTGAGAAATAGTTATTATTGATGTCTAATACCTATCATTACGATTTAACAAATATCGGAGTTATCTGAATCTACGTAAAAATATATAAACACTATCAGAAAAACTCGATGTTGCTCGGGATTTAATGAAGAACACATTTTTTTTCACTATGCATATAACACCATATTGCTTTCTTTATTGTTTTACAACCACTTTCTCCTGTTTCGCCCTCTAATATAGACGGAAGAAACTGAGATTTTAGAAAACTCGGCACATTAAGAAGCATGTAGATATTCGAGACCACTTCGATTGTCTTCCCCGGTTAATTTTATACTTATAATTTAAATTTCATCAAAATAGGATATATTGCAGTTTTTAAGGCAGTTTCTGCCAATAGCTCTCTTAGGCGGACACTTAGATTTTCGAGGTCACTTCCATTGTCTTCCCCGGAAAAGTTTATATATAAAAAGATTTTTAGGTTTTATAGCGATTGTCTAACTTGTCTTTCTATAGGGAACACACACACATCTAGTGAGCTTTATATAATAAATATACACCTGCATAACTTGATATAAATAGAGACTACAAAGTTTGACCATTAAGATGCAATCGAACTCCTTGTCGAGGCAACAGTCCGCGATATCCACTTGTATGAGGTGATACGGACGACAAAAGAGAACTCGAAACTGAAGATCAATGTGAGAAACTTTGTGAAACGGTGCACCGACTACGCTCGTTAAACCATACTGTTATGTTAAAGAGTCGATGTTGTTCTTAATTTTCGGCTCACTTCATCATTAGACGAAAAGCAGTCGAACGTTCCTGTTCGGATATTCCGAGCAGACTCATGCCTACTCATGTCGGAACTGACGGTAAATTGGCTGTTTTCAATTTCCTATTCGATTTAATCGACTTCGTCGAAAAAGATGATGCTCGACACTTTTAATGGAGACTTGTCTGCTTGAGATTCTACTTTACACGGTTCCTGTTCCCCCCTCATCTTCAAATAATATCAACTTACCCATTTTTCACGCTCACTTGACTCTTTCTTCATCCTCTAAAAGTAGTGTTCAATTTTCAGTCTGCTCTCATGTTAAATTCGTGTTTACAAACAGAATTTTTAGAAAACACAAACACATGATTATCGATGAGATAAATTTCCCCCGACGCTCCCCAAGGAAAACACATTTTGGTGAAAGCAATAGTACAATAAACAATAACAAATATTTTATATATATATATATATATATATATATATATATATATATATATATATATATATATATTAGTACATCATGTATCCACATAAAATATTATAAGGAGATATAATTTTTTGTGTGTCAGTTTTCAGTATTTACTTCAACAGTGCTCGATTCGTAAGTAGAGCTAGGTAGTAAGCAATGAAAATATATATGGCAATCAAGCTACACAGAGGCGCCCGTGTTTCATCCCCGGGGGGAATCGTCAGGCTAAATGCATTTAGCCTGACGATTCCCCCCGAGGATGAAACACGGGAGCCTCTGTGTAGCTTGATTGCCATATATATTTTCATTGCTTACTATATATATATATATATATATATATATATATATATATATATATATATATATATATATATAGTGTTCTTATGCAGTTTACGAACCGGGCTATAATTAATAATAATATTTAGAAAGCCATTCTTAACATGAAGAGGGTGAGGCTTCATTAACTATTATTACTGTCACCTAATAATCTAATAAACAAAAGATACCGTTAAGATTAAATTCTATCTAAAAACATAGCCCGGTATGTAAACTGCATAATCACTATATATATATATATATATTATATATATATATATATATATATATATATATATATATATATATAGTTAGTTAGTTAGTTAGTTAGTTATGAAAATATATTTATGGCAATAAGCTACACAGAGACTTCCGTGTTTCATCCCCGTAAGGAATTGTCAAGTTAAAATGAGGATGAAATGCGGACGCCTCTGTGTAGCTTAATCGCCATAAATGTATTTTCATAACTTACTTCCTAGCTCTATTAACGTTGAAGTAAATACTGAAAATCGATACATAAAATATTGTATCTCCTAATAACATTTCATGTGGATATATTAAATATATATATGTAGGTATGTATAAATAATTTAATATTTCTTTGTAAATAGTGTCATAAAGCGCCTTTAAGAGATTAGAGTTGAGCACTGCTCGGAGATATCAACAACAGACTGTCACTTTACTAGAAGCATGGTTCCGATAACGTTCGTCGAACCATCTAGATAGTCCGATGTTTACGGCACGCTGTATTTAGTCACAAATATAACTTAATTTCTCCTGTATCACGTGATAATGTCCGATGGCTGTGAGGATCAAACGAAAGTGTACAGAGTTTTAATTGACTTTGTGAACCGGGTTCGCGCCTTATCATCGTTTGAAATTTTCACTTCCTATACTGAAGAGAGCGTAAGATTGAAACGCCGGTGTATTTAGATATTAATAGTTTTATATTTCATGTAAATATTGTTATAATGCTCCTTTAAGAGATTAATGTTGAACATTGTTCAGAGGTATACTATCACTTTACTATAAGCAAGATTCCAATAACGTTCGTCGAACCATCTAGATAGTCTGATGTTTAATACCCGCTGTATTAAGGCATAAATATAATTTAATTTCACATGTATCACGTGATAATGTCCAAAGACCGCGAAGATTTACCGAAAGCGTACAGAGTTTTAATTAACTCTGTGAACCGGGATCGCGCCTTGTGATCGTCTAAAATTGTCACTTCCTACATAGACGAGAGCTTAACGCCGGCGTATGTAAGTATTAATAATTTTACATTTCTTTGTAATTTTATATATATATATATATATATATATATATATATATATGTGTGTGTGTGTGTGTGTGTGTGTGTGTATAAAGCAAAGTTGTATGCACGTATATGTGTCGTCTCATCACAGTTAATCGTTTAATCTTAAGAATTCTGAATCACCACCTTCGATCCGATGCCTTCGTGAACCTTTTTTTAAACTCATCATTTAAAATTATATTTACGTAAAAATAACATTAGAAACAAATGATCCGCTATTTTTAGCGTTCCCTTTCCAGCTGATCGAATAACATACTTACTTATAATAATCTTAAATTTTTCACTATCTGTAAGAAAAATAAAGATATGAATAAACATATAAAATAAGAAAATTGTTTTTTTAGTTTCTATACTAAAAAGTTTAGGAACGTATCTTTGTTTATTTATTTTAGACCATCGAACAATTTTAGATCTAATCCGAGAGATTTATCGGCCGACTTTATATACGCTATAAGTAGGGTTCGAATCTCACACCAAACAGTTTTTGTTTTGCTATACCGTTATATTTATTTTTTAGCCGATATCGCTCATCATCTGAATTTGAATAATATTTTTTTCAATTATTTTATTGAGATTAAAGAAAACTTTTCATTTGAACTGGCACACAGAATGGAAAGATTTTAGAAACTCTGCGTTTACGGGTACTTCAGCTAGTATCTATATATTATTAAATCTCTATATATATATATTTCTATATATACGTAGACATGATATTATGTGTATTGAGGCAGCATTTTTTAATTTATGCAAACATGGTTAAAAATGACAGAATTCATCTGTTTAATTATACTTTTTTATTTCTTCATTTTTTAATGGTCTTTTTGTATTAACATCCAAAAATTTAATAAATTGTCCATAGGTGTCAAATCGAAAACGTTCGTGAAACCTATGGTACATATTTTTTATTTCAATGCTAAAAAAACATGAGTAAAATTGAGAAAGAAAAAGGTATAATAAAACAGACGAATTCAGTTACTTTTAGCAATATATATATATATATATATATATTCATATATAGTCATCCACATACAGCCTGTTTCGCTGTTTCACAGATCATCAGTGCGGCTAGACCAGTTAGTGTCTCAAGCCGGGATCGAAACGCGACCGTCGAGCTGACAGTCGGCGATGCTAACCCCTACGCCATCATGCGACACTGACTGAATGTAAGTGATATCTCAATGAAACGAAATGTAAACATTGCAAATGACCGGAGCTCGAAATTAGTTTTACCTAATGAGCATTGCCTTAAAGCTAATGGCCGTTGACGATACCCTTACAAAAATAAGCTCTACCCGGAGGGAGCTTTTTATAGTCATCCACATACAGCCTGTGCGGCTAGACCAGTTAGTGTCTCAAGCCGGGATCGAAACGCGACCGTCGAGCTGACAGTCGGCGATGCTAACCCCTACGCCATCATGCGACACTGACTGAATGTAAGTGATATCTCAATGAAACGAAATGTAAACATTGCAAATGACCGGAGCTCGAAATTATATATATATTCGTGATGATTTATTTTGTTATCTTGTCTGTTTGCTTGTCACCGTGCCCACTTAACCTGCACCTGAATGGTTTAAATGGTCTGAGAAATGTCGAATAATATGAATAAAGGACAAATGATAAGAAAAGTAGTGAGAGGAATGGAACGATGTAAATTATTTAAAACAAATGAAATGAGGAACAAGAGAGAAAGGGAGGAAGGAAAGAAAAAACTGAGAAAAGGGAGAGAGGAGATCAGAGAGTGGAAGAGGGCCTATTATAATATCGAAATGTATTATTCCTTTGAGAATTATTTTGGCTTTGTAATTGCTAGTATACTTGATAAAAATACGGAATATTAAAATAAAATCACCCCATAAATTGGAGTCTATTGTTTTGGTCTTATGCTTTCCCCATTACACTTAGACATGACAATGTAAGCCTCAATAATGTTATTAAGTATATATATATATATATATATATATATATATATATATATATATATATATATACTTAGACTCTGCAAGTTATCGCTCTATCGCTCTATCGGACTTTGCTTTAAAGCTAAGTGGCAGGCGATTCTTAACATCCCGCAGAGTGGTCAACTTTAATTTTTAGAAGGCGATACATAGCAATATTTATAAATAAATATTAAATTTGTATTACCTAGATATATATATATATATATATGGTAAAATGAAAAAGGAAAACCAAAAACTGGATGTTTTTTATGTGTACATCAACGTTTCGTCTTTATTTATAAGACTTCATAAGGATGATGATATAGGGAAAAGATATCATGCAAGCACAGATACATGTAGGGTAGACATGTTGGGAAGAAAAATAAAATAAAATGAAAAATAATGGCAGCGTCTTGCTGGACGTCCGTACTTGTTAGAGAATGAAAATGAGTGGGAGAAAAAAGGGGAAGGGTGGAGGGAGCAAGGACTACTGTGGCTGGCGATGAGAGAAAGAGGTGGGAGATGAGCAGGGGTAAAATGGATGGCAGAGAGAGATTGGAGGAAGAGGGGGAGGGGGTGTTTGACCAGATGGCTGTGGTCGAGATTGAAGGGGAAGAGTGAGTTGGAATGTTTGTGTGTGGGGGGTGTATGCAGGGAAAATGGGGATGGGTAGAGAGGGAGGGGGGGCTTTGATTTTGGTGGATGGGCGAAAGTTATGGTCTTAGAGAGCGTTTGGAGAAAATGAGGGAATTTAAGAAGAGGTATGGGAGAAAATAGATGAGAGGGGGAAGAGGGAGGATTTGTCGTGATAGGGTGTGAAATATTTGAAATATTTGGAAAATGATAGCAATGAGTGAGGGATTGGAGTGGGTGGGGGAGGGGGTGATTGAAAGGGTGGGTGAGGAATATTTGAAATATTTGGAACATGAGAAAGTTTATTTGGACTGTAGTATTAAAAATGTGAGGGAAAAAAGTGAGGAAAAATAAGAGAAGATTCAGGGAGAAGAGGGAAGGGTGTGGATGAATGGAAGAGTGTCATAAGGTTAGAGATGAAAATAAAAGTTAGCCATGATCAGGCAAAAGACTTTGTTCTGTGAGGATGATCTTGCTTATTAAGGGTGATAGGTTAAAGAAACCATTTCGCTGCTTGATAGTAGTGGAGGATGTGATGAGGGCAGTTTCCAATAATCTTCGCCGAGATTTGTTGTGGATGTGTTTAGTGATTTTGGCTTGTTCAAATTTGAATGCATGACCATATTCTAGAGCATGGGAGAAAAGTGCACTAAGAGGGTTGTTGTTTTTTATGTTCCTTTTTTGTTCATTTAATCGTTTCTTTAATTCACGTTGTGTTTCTCCCACGTAGAATTGATGGCAATCATTGCAAGGGACAGTGTATAAGCCGGCATGGGATGTGGGTTTTTTTGGAAATGTCTGGATGTGTTTAAAGTTTGTTTTATGGATTGAGAAGTGGTTTGTACTATTGGAATGCCTAGTTTGTTGAGCGTGTTGCATATGGATGTGTTATTGGAATGCGTGGGTAGGAGAAGGGGTCTGTCTATGAGAGAGGTGTTAGGGGTTTGATTTTTTTGTGTGGTGTTTCTGGAGAATATTTGGAAGGCTTTTTTCTTGGCATTTAATATGAAATGTGTGGGGTATTGCAATGTTTTTAGGGAATTAAAAATGTATTTTATTTCTTCATCTATGTGTGGGGGGCTACATATTCTAAGGGCGCGTAGGAAGAAGCCTATAATTATACCTGTTTTGATCTTGCTATGATGGTGGGAGTAGAAATGTATGTAGTCATTTTTGTGAGTGTTTTTGCGGTGTACCTTAAATTCTAGTTTATTGTTGGACTTAATTATAAGAGTATCAAGGAAGGGAATAGAGCCGTTTATTTCAGTCTCATGGGTGAATTTTATGGAGGGTTCTACTGTGTTGAGTTTATCCTTAACATGAATGATTTGTGTGTCTGTGGGGAGGAAAATTAAAATATCATCTATGTATCTAAAGTATTCGATGTTAGGAGGTAGTCTATATTTGAAAGGACCGGATTCTAAGAATTCTAAAAAGAGGCAGGCCAATACACCGCTAAGGGGGTTGCCCATGGGGAGTCCAAATTTTTGTTTGTAGAATACTTCGTTAAATTGGAAATATGTTATGTCAGTGATGAGTCTAATTATTTCTATAAAAGTGTTGGGGGGAAAAGGTAGGTCGGTTTTTGTTTTCTTTATATGTGTGTGAAGTAAGTGTAGGCATTTTTTTACAGGTACGTTAGTGTAGAGCGAAGTTACATCTAGGCTGTGTATATTTTTATTTTCTACGTTGATGTTTTTTATTCTGCTAAGAAGGTCGCCTGAATTTTTTATGTGGGAGGGACTGATGGTACCCATTAGTGGAGTGAGGATGTTAGCTATGGCCGTGCGATTTTGTGTGTGGTGCTGCCTATGCTTGATACAATTGGACGCATGGGGGTGTCAGGTTTGTGGGTTTTGGGGAGCCCGTATAATGTGGGAATGATAGGGTGATACTCAATGTTTGATGCCCAATTTTTGTTGTTCTTGATTAGGTGTTTGAAAGATTTGTTAAAATGTTCTATGTTTTTATCTATAGTTTTTTGGTCAGTTTTAGTGTATGTGTTTTCGTAGGATAATAGAGTAGATATTTTTTTGATATATGAATTTTTGTCCATGATTACTATGCCCCCTCCTTTGTCAGATGGTGATATGAGTATGTTGTTGTTGTTAGCTAGGTGTTTAAGAGTGTCTATGTATCTCTTGGGTAAGACGGGGTCATTAGGGAGAGTGGTGGTAGTTGAGATTATGCCTTGAATGAAGCCTTTGGTGAAATCTGTGTCAGTGTGTCTGTAATTTTTTAGAACTGTGTTGGTGGTGGTGTTAGAGTGTATTCCAGTGGCGAATTTTAAACCGAAACTGAGAGCTTCAGTTTCTATGTTAGAAAGTTTATAGGTGGTGAGGTTGTTTATGAGTTCCGGACGTCCTAGCGTTTTCCATTTGCTGTTTTGGATAAGTTTGTTGAGTTTGTTGTTTAGTCTGGTTGTATGTTGTGTATTGAATCTTTTGATGGATTTAGTGATGTTATCGATAGTGTTGGGCAGTATTGTTTTATTATTTTTTTGAAGTTGATGCCCAATGTTCTGGCCTCGTGGAAAAGGTGTGAACTCTTGTGTTTTAGTAGGTTTGCAGATGATGTTAAATATGTTTGAATGTAGTCAGGAAAAATGTGGTGCGATTGCTTTAGAAATGTAAATGTACTTGCGAGTATGACCTTTTCTTCGATGCATCTCAGCAGAAAGTTTCTCCTGTTGTTGTGGGAGTTGGCTGCGAATAGTGTGTTCTTATATTTCCGTAGCTTCTGCTGTTTGTTAATCAATTTAAATGGCATTTGAATCAAGTTTAAGAAGGGGAGATTCTTGGAAGTTGCGTTTACACGCGTTTCGAAACCTTTATCTAAGGTTGTAGAAAGCAAAAATTAATCAGTCTTATTTTTATAAGCGAGTTTTCATACACGAATTTGGATTTAATTATTCATTTAATCAAAATACATATATGTGCATACGTGTGTGCATATAAAAAAAACAATAGCATACGGTTCCGACAAAATGTTATCTCTAACAGGTATTATCATAATTTAACAAAGCAGTTTTTTAAGAACATCAAACGAGAAAATTTCTATTATCGGAAATATATTCCATTGTTTACTTAATTAAAAGCTCCCGTATCATGTTCGAATAATCGAGGAGACATGGTTGAATAATGTAAATGAACAAACGTATATTGCTGAAAAAAAGCAAGACATTTGAATTATAGTAAAAATTCGACTTTAGTTTCAGTGTAGATATGTTGGCCGCGTGGTAAAAACGACGTCAGTTTAAGGATCACTTTGTTTTTAGAATTAGGTTTGAATCTAATTGTTTTTTTGTCATGTTTTTATGTGATCAGCCGCGTGGATAAATTAAGTGTAATCTGGGATCCGTTTGTTTTGTAAAAAATATGCAACCGTCGGACAGCTAGAATAAACTATTATCTACCAACAAGACTCTGAGGCATACTGTATTTTAGACACAGGTTTTATTGTTCATTGACAATGGTAAAAACGGAGATGGCTAAAATATCGGAATATTTGAAGGGATAGAAATTTCGCTACGTAGGGTAGAAAATAAGGCAGCTAAGAAGTCGGAAACAGAGCACCGGCAGCCGCTCGCCCGGTGTCGGGGCGAGAAGAATCCATCACGCAAAAAAGAGCCGACAAAGAAAGATAAAAGCTAAGAGATTGATTCTACGTTTGACAGACCATAAAGCGTTCACTTTAATAATAATTTAACATACTCAAACACAGGCGTCCACAAAAACAACGTTATATATATATATCAGGGTAAAATGCACGATATATCATAAAAATGAAATGCCGTGAAAGACAAGATGTGTGAAAACGACAAACAGAAAAAAACAAATTTTAAATACAGGAAATAATCATCAAAAATAACGAGAAATTTTACCGGTTTCGTTCTGATCAACTTTTTCTGAAGACGTTCGTTGATCCGAACGAAAGCAGTAAAATCTCTCGTTTTCTTTGATGATTTTTCTTGTATTTAAATTTTTCCGATGGGTTTTACACACACACACACACACACACACATATATCTATATATATATATATATATATATATATATATATAATATATATATATATATATATATGTGTATATATATATATATATATATATAGTAAATTGAGACCAACGAAATTTGAACATTGTCCCAAGAATTAAAAATTAACGAATTATATGGCGTACGATCGTTTTCAACAATTTAGAAATATCTTATTCAGTATTATTGTTCTGAAGACTCTAAATCGTCACGCCTCCAGCGCCCTTTATAACATTACATACGGAAGAGCCTCAATAAAACATCAGCATATCAGAACTATCTGATAAAAGACATATCACGCTTTCATATCAAGTTTACCGACAACACACTAATTAAAACGACTATATTCATTAATACTCAACTATGTCACCACACCCGACCTGATAATGGGTCTATACCTCAGATCACTTCGTATATATTTCAGATAACACATCACTAATAAATATAACACCATATAATCGTACCTTAAAACTTTAAAATGTCCTAACCGTTTCTTTCTTGACACTAGGAAACAGCTAATTCGCATTAACCACAACACTCAAGCAACATCAACTTCCACCTTTATATTAAGAATGTGTACGGTACAAACTCACACACCACACACCTCTGTTCTACCTTATCCAAACACGATTTGAGAATCATTACATCTACTACACTAACTATCAAAGTTATATACAAAAAAAACACAGAAATATCATCAAAACACACTGGAATATATATAGTGCTATGTCGTGAGTTTAATTAATTCTCCATTTGAAAGATCCGGCGCCCAACCCCTAAAAACCGAATTTACGAACACGACAGGGCTATTAGGTTAGGGGACACTTTAAAGTAAATCATTTCCCATAAGCTGACCCACAACCATTGTTTTAATCGTCAAATCTACAACAGTTAAACTCACATAAGCTGAGCTTTCTTATGAACTAAAGAAAATATCGCAAAGACCTGATTTTTTCTATATTTCCGACATCACAAAACGACAAATTCTCGTCAAACAAAAAATGTATAAAATATGATACAGGATGATTTAAAACAAGTACCACGTAGTCTTCTCCTGCCCTGTCATTGACTCCTCATTTCCTTTCATACATGTCCCACTATTCACTCTTAGTTCCTTGTTTATACTAGCACCGTTTTTAGCCACACCACTCCTACAACCGCCATGTGCTACTCATCTCGCCTATATTCCTATACACCCAATAAAATAACTATTTTCCTTCTCCCACCATTTTCTCGATTCCCCTCTCTTGTTATACCTACTCTCTTTCATCGTTTCTCAAAAATTAATACTGTGCCTTCTACCCCCATCTTATTGTCTTCAACGTTTTTCAGTATAAAACAACATTCTTTTTCAATAAAGTCCATTTCTACTACAGATAAAGGCCACTTACGCTTTAGAGATGTGTCTATGTAATTATTTAACTAGTCTATTGCATTTCTATTTAATAATTCCATATACTAACAATTATATATATATATATATATATATATATATATATATATATATATATATATATATATATATATATATATATATATATATTTATAGAACAGTTTTTATTATATTCCAATAACCATGGTTTGTTTTATTACTTTTATTTTTGTTTTTATTTTTTTCACATTTCCAAAAATTCCAAATTTCTGTGAGATATATTTAACGGTCCGTTTCATTTGTTTTGTGCCAAACAACATTTGTATGTCAATATCGTCTCTGCAACTATACAAAATCATCAGAAAAAGTTCACAAATAATAAGAGTTCTTAGATTAGAGTGTCTTGAAAAACACCCACATCATACATCAGTTTCATTTTAAGGTGAAAATAAACAAAAGAACAAACAACAACTTTAGAGCAAACACTCACATGCGTACGATCAAACTAATCAGCCATTTTGATTTTTATTCTTTTATTTTTTATTTTCGTTCAAAGCTAGTATCTCCCAAAAAAAAAATCAAAAAATCAAAAAAAATTAGTGCGATCAGTTTAAAAACTTTAATTCGGTAATATTTGCTAAAATATTTACTATAATTTATTTATATATATATATATCGCGGCTTACCTTCAGTGTTGAGAGACAATGTATAACCTTGTAACGGTGGCTGCGCGTTTCTATGTGTTAAGCAAGGGTTGCACAATCGCGAAACACACCTCTCCTGAATCGGCACTACTTAAAACAAGTGGCAAAGAGAAGTCCAGGACGACTGAAGACAACGCCGATATGATGGAAGAGCACATACAGCACCTTGTATTCCCAAATGGTCACCAATTTAGTACTGTCCAGGCTTAACGTTGCTTAACTTCAGTGATCTAACGGGAACCGGTGTGTCAACGTGATGATACTGTATATATATAGTGGAATGAATATAAAGATACTCACATATATATACTTACATATATGAGAAGAGAGGCCATTTGACTTCTTTTAAATCTCGGATTCTTCAAGGAAAATATTCTTCTCATCGGAAAGAAATCAGTTTATTTTAAAAATAATAATCAACGCTCTCCTGTTCTTTTGTTTAATATTAAGAAAGTATGAATATATATATATGTATATATATATATATATATATATATATATAGAGAGAGAGAGAGAGAGAGAGAGAGAGATAGAGAGAGAGAGAGAGAGAGAGAGATGGATAGATAGATAGATGGATAGATATGTAAGTATCTCCACTTTCATTCAACCATAAAATATTCTATTTGCAATATTGAGCATAATTGTATCATATTAGGGACTTCTTTATGATACATTTGAAAAATATTCATAATACTCTTTTATAATATACATAAATAATATGTATATATATATATATATATATAATATATATATATATATATATATATACATATATATACAGTAAGTTGATCATTATTTATATCAGTTGCAAGAATTCAAACACAACGATTATTTGGCGTACAATCATTTCCGAGACAATTAGGAAAAACTTTATTTTGTATTATACTTGTGATGATTGCAAACAGTCTCTTCTTTTAGCCCCTTTGACAATATAACATACAGAAGTAATTTTTAAAAAAACATCAAATTTCAGCATTATTTAAAAAAAACATACATCCAGTAAGTATATGAGACATACCCTACCATTAAGCAACCATATATTACTGAATCAGTAAGTTTAAAGATTGTGTAAGTAATGAAAATACATATATTTATAACCAGCGACGCCAGATATTTTTAACTACCTTTTTTTATTTCATCTTTATTGATCCGACGATCTCATTTTTTAATGGGTGTGGTAGATGACTGCGTATGTACAAACGAGATTACACGTGGCGTATTATTATACAGAAAACTGAATCGGCTTATCTCCCACTCGGCGTAAAACCATGATTCTATTAGCGCCAATCCCAGATACATGATTGAGTGTTTTCTTTAATTTTCGTACGACTGACAACAATAATTACATTTTATGTGCTATCGGACTCCTACAGAAATACGGATACACTGCTGTTCTATCGTACTTTAGAATTCAAACTTAATATACAAATGAATGTAAGTCACTTAATATGATTTTATGATGTGTTACTATCTGAGCATTAAGACTAAAATATCTTTCAATAGTATGTACTTTCTTGTACGTCTATTCACTTCAAATAAGGCAATATTGCAACTAGGGCGTAAGGGACTACAGATTGTTGAATGTGTGGATTTGGGCACTAACATGTTAGTTCCCATTACATTCAAATGTCTACTTGTTAGGACAGTCAGGGAAACAGGGAGCGTAAAGGGAATTTTAAAAAGCAACTGGTTCGAAGAAGGAAGCTATCAGAGTAGAAAATCAAGGGGCATCTACAATGTAGGGGTGAGATTTCGCATGCAGTCTATTGGGACTGGGATATTTTCGTTTGGTGTGTACAAGTGCAATAAGTTAATCGGATTGCATTCCGTGAAAGTACTTATGAAACAATCACAATGATGCAACTTTGCGCCAGTGTTGGAGGTCGGCAGAGAATTTTTCAGTTACAATTCAAATAGATAGAAATATAGAAACGAAAACAAGTGGATTACATATAAAGTTGGAACATCGCAATTAAGGAATCCTGGTCAATACATAGATGAGTGACTGCTTGTGAATAGCAGATGCCTCTTACTTTACGGCACCTGTTAGTCCAAAACGGTATGAAATCCTGTTCAGAAAGTCACCAACATCATTCATAAAAACTTATTTCAAACTCCTGTTACATACATTTTATAAATCAATTGAAAATATTTAAAAAATATTTTATTTGAAAATGTTTTTACTTCTTACTGTTTTACTTTCATTACCGCCGTCTTAGCGGAGGTTGGTTTCGATCGAGTTTGTCACTATGTTTGTGTGCAGCCTTGCGGTCATATCGCTTGACAAATTGTCAGCAAAGTTGGTGAAAATTTTGGGAATGGTCTAACTTAGAATCGATTTACTTTTATGATATCTATTTCAAAAATCTAGATTACGAAAAAGGTCAAACTTTTGACGTAACTTCGATTTTGTCCAACGTAGAAACTCGCTACTATTTCCATAACATTCTGCATCTTATATGATATCGACATTTGACTTTGACCTTAAAAATACGGGCAAGGCCGAAATTCCAACTTCCGATTTCGATCCAAATTTGATGTATGGATCTGATGCTCTTTGATAACAATAGCCACTATGAAAATTTTTGGCCGTATCAGATAAATAGGTTTTGAGTTCGAAAAGCTTCCATAGCATAACTTCGGGAATAACTCATACAATATGGAGAAGTAATGCCCAGATATGACTTTTGCCATTCCTTACGTTGTAAAGCGGGTGGACGCAGTCTAACGACTTAGGTATATTTTTGATTTTATTAGATGAAAATAATGATACTTAATTCATTTTAGTCCGAAAAGTTTTAAAAACAATTCCTGAAGAAATATTTAGCAAGCTGGAACTTGCTTTGTGTGAATATTAATTTTAAAACTATCAGAAAACTTGCTACATCATAATATTTCTTTTAAAATGTACTTTGCATGAACTATTTTTTAAAATAAGATTTGTTAGCTTTGATAACTGAAATGAAAATACCTTCTTTATTTTGTCATTGTAATTAAGGAAATACCAACCGTATTACGAATCTAAAACAAACGTCACGTATTAATTAAAATTCGTCTTTCTTTAAAATGTTATCATTTCAACAAATTTAGTAACTAAAATTATCAATATATTCTTGTTATAAAATTCTATTTCCTATCAATCAGAACCCGACAAAAACTAAACAAAACATATTTTCCGAAATATATTTATTTAAAGTAGATTTTCTGTTATATCGTTAGATAATGTATTAAGCTGTATTGTTTCGCTCCGAGCTATGAGTTAATAGAATAAAGATACTTGTCTAGAGGAATAAAAACCGAAATGAAGGGCGTCACTATGTGTGTGTCTATGCGATACTTTCGATAAATACACGAAAAAGTCACACTGAATGTCTTACTCACTCCAAGAATACACCACACCAGTTATTGGTGTCCTAAGAAAACTCAATGCGTATTTTCCGAAATGTTATACGGGGGCAATGTGATAAGAGTCTAATTATAAGCAACGGTCGCAAGTAGCAAAGCTTCACGTGCTGCCACTGTTAATCCTAACGGTTTCTTTAAATCAAATAGAGACCGATTAATGCACTACATCAATTCCAGGTGGTAAAATAAAGGATAGCTTAAGTGTCACAAGTTTCAACTCTAAAAATATCTCACCAGCGATAACAGAACTTGTGTCTAACCTCAACAAAGACATTCGATGTCATCAAGAAACATACAAGGGCACTGCTCCATGCAATTCATCTCATAATTCACTACGGTAGTTGCGTTCACGGAAGCGCCATCTATGTTAGAGATAGGTATATTATCATCAGTAGCGAGGACATGTCTAATCAGTGAATAGAAATACTAAAACTCGAGACAAAACACTTAACAATTATGTCCATTTACAAACGACTACTAACTCACTTTGAGTGGTCCCAAGAGGAAAACGAAAGCCTAAAACACCTAATTGCAATTGGTTACTTAAACAGACAAGACACGCTCTACGAATAAAGTCAGAACAATATTGATGGAGAGTTAGTCGAAGAGTGAGCCTATAGTAAGGGACTAACACCTCTCCACAGAGCTAAATACGAGCCTTCATTCATGAATATCAGATTGAAGAGAAGTTAAAACTCAGACTTAGCATTTGTTTTGTCTTGTCACATTCAGAACTTGCATAAGATAATAGGAAAAGCTGTATCAAAGTCTCTACATTGCCCAATTACACTGAAAGTGCAACTAGTAAGACCGTACCATATTACAAGGACATAAACCCGATTAAATTTTAAAATAAAAAAAACTGAAATGCTTCGCTTCCGATCTTGATTTTTAAAATTAAGGATCCTGAGATCACTTCTAAATACTATGAGGGTTTCCGAGAAACGTTTTTATAAGATGGCCACGACCAACTTAGTAAGAAGTTATCGGAAGTCTTACATCCCTTGCTTGGTCGATCAATGCCAATAGCTGTACTAAGACTATACTGAAGCATAAACTCAAGATTTTTCTCAGAGGATACTCTCCAACTTTGTGAAGTTTTACGATTCGTCATTATCAGAGGCAGAGCAGAAAGATGGATATAATTTATAAACAGTGTTGATATGACAAGGAACAGCAAAAAGGCATGTTCAACCATAAGGAAACTCAGCATAGAAACAGCGGATAAACCAGTGTAGCTGCAGTAAACACCCAACAAAGTGGATTTGGAAACCCCTGAACAAAGAAAAGAGACTGACTGAAAGCAATAAGGCTAGAAACCAAACATACCATGCACGAGAGCAGTCAACAGTTTCAACTCTTTACCATGAAGCAGTTGACCAAAACAATGAATTATCTCAAAACAAGAGAGGGGCCGGCATTGATAACATCACAAGAGCAATTATCAAGCATTTTTATCTTAATGTATAAAACTTAATACTAAAGTCCTTCAGTAGGTGTGCTGTCGCATGCAACATCTCCAAGGTATGGTGAAGAGCAAAACTTGTAACACCTAAAACGTCTGGAAAGGAAGAGACGCATCCAAAGATCTACCGACCCATTTCTCTTCTTTGTATACTATACAAGCTATACAAATGACTGATACTGACACACATCTCACCATCAGTGGAAGATCAAGCATTATCTTATCAGGCCAGTTTCGTCCAGGGAGATCATGTTGCGATCAACTTCTCAACCTAACACAATATATTGAAGATGGATATAAAAAAGCTGATTACATGAACAGTATCTGCTGACCTAATAGCTCAATACGATACGGTAAACTACAAGACACTACTTGTAAAGGTATTTCAAATGACCAAGAACGCAACAGTTATCAGGAGTATTCAGTAACTGCTCACCAACCTAAGTATTTTCGTTGAAATGGAGGGAAGGAAAGACTGGTGATGACTTAAGAAAAACGGACTTCCCAAGGATCATCCTTGATCCTACACTTTTCAACATATATACCAATGACCAACTTGAATTTTATAAAATCCACAAGTTTATCTATGCAGATGATCTTTGTCTGTTGACTTCAGCACGGGACTTACAAAACAATTGAACGACGACTTTCAGGCGCACCCAATACCAAAACCTTCTCCCTTTTTTCTCAGTAGCCCTTACGTCTACAGTGGCGTCCTGCCTTGTTTGGGGTGAACTATGTTAAAAAAAATTTTAATTAGACAGTTTGTAAGATGTCAGAAATTGTTCTAAATGTTTTACCAGAATAGTGCGTTCATATTAAGAATAATGGATATTTCCAGTGAATGAGCTTTAGATACGTGTCGTACATCTCCATAAGACATTCTGTCGGTTAATCGGTTTTTACGTATGTCATGCTTCAATTTAAAATAGTATATTCATCGCTTTTTCTCTCCGATTTAATGGGGTCATATTTGTATAGGTGTGCCCCGCATCTCTTTAAGATGCTATGGTCCCTATTTTCTTGTTTCCCCATGAGTACAGAGTCAGGCATAAGGCTGTAGTATTTCTCTTTTACTGACTGAGGACATAAAAGATGACGTGTAGTATCCGAACAGATCTACAGTTTATAAATAGTATTGCATCGGTCTAGCAAACTTAGATTTTACATCTTATTTACATTAGTGAGCGCTAGTTTTAAATACCGTTTCTATCATGTAACGCACAGGTTTCATGTACTCATCTGGAAAATATATGTTCTTGTATTCTTCCAAATAATAGATTTCATATTACTGTTTTGATTGTATCTCTACAAGATTAAAAAGTGATGAGGGCACCTTGACTTCCACGGGAACGCAAACAGCACTTACAAAAAATGAAAACTTGAAATAAAAGTCTATTAACATGTTATCAGCATATTCAAAAGGAGTAAAAGCAACTTTTCGCAACTGGTAGGGGACCAAATAAAAGAAACAACGTTTTACCGGAAATCTAAACACACTATAATATAAAATCACTTTCTCTCTGTCGCAACCGTATCGAATGCAGCAAAATGATCATCCCAAAAAGAATTATTTGCATAAACCTACACGTCTCGCCTTCGTTGTCCCAGATGTTTCAAATAGAAATATTACTAGTCGTCGCCTCGGCAAGTATTTATATGGAAGTCGCTCAAGGCAAATCATAAAGCCACTTGATGTACGGAGCTAAAGAGAACACAAGATGATTATACTGCACAATAAAACATGTGATGAAGGTAGAATCACTTATATAAAAGTAGCCTTTTAACGGAAGATGATAAATGAAGAGGCAGAATAATGTAACCTAAAGTCGAACATTAGTATCTACGTCGGAAATACCTTAAGGGATTCACATCTATTAGCAAGAGGGCGGTTTAGAATCCCCCTACATTTAGCGGGTGATTATGGAGAAGCCTTTTAGTGAGCTACGTCTCAGTTCGGTCTTCTGTACTATCACCCGGGAAAAGTACAGACAAGAAAAGCACTATGAGCCCGCCCTTTTCAAATAGATACTTAACTACCTTCTTTACCTGTAAGTTATCAGACCAACCAACCTGGAAGAGATCCCACAACCATCGTTCACTACGGCTGGCAAAAAGATAATTCAGAAGCCCAAAAGATTAGGCGGGGGCTACACGACTGGCCGACAAAATAGTATACCCAAAAAAAGATCCGTTATCACTAAGGGCCAACGTTTAAATCATCTCATTTTCCCCGATGTTTTCTGCGGTACCGTGATGAATACGAGGCGTTGCGTCACGCCTTTTTGCATTGCCGCATCGTTCAACCGTTGATTAAGTTATTTGAAGGCTTCATGGTTCGCATGTTATATGCAGTGGATTTTAACTCGGACCCGTGTCTGTCTGTTGTAATTGGTCAGTGATTAGAGATAAGCAAATAATATTTATATTTCTGAGTCTGCTAGCAATTATGATTGATATGATTTGGTCTTCACGCATGAAAGCATTTAACGGGGGGGGGTAGACCTTCGCTCCTATCAACCTGATTCCGATTTTCAAACACTGACTAAGAATTCGCATTAAGGCTGTGAAGGTGAAACTCCCTGTGGCAAAATTTGCTGAAAGATAGGAAACGATGAATGGCGAAAACATGCCCGTTTTTTACGAGACCTCTGACCCCTAGATCCATTACATTCTCAAATCATTTATGACATATGTTGATAGGATACTGTTTGAATTAATGACGGTTTGATCTGATGTCTTGAGTTAGAAATGACATCAATCATTGAAAATGTCAGTTAAATTTCATGTGTGTCATGTGGACAGATGTTGGCCTCAGAAAAACGACCAAAAATAATAGACCCATAGTCCGTTATCTTGATCAGACGGATAAAATGAATATAAAAATGTAATAAAATTTACTAAAAACACTTGAAAAATAAAAAAGTGATGAAATATCCGTAAAAATGTTAAGAAGCGCCATTATTGATTTCAATAGTTGCTCGGAAGATAAAACTATTGAGTTTTATGATTATTCATTCCGTAGTATTTGCGTATGTTTTTATTATCATTTTATTGTTTTTAATGGCATTCAAATATTTTGGTAAATTCTTGTCATGATCTATAAATATTTTATATTCTATAATTGCAAAGACAACAATATTATAATTTGTGTTTTGACGATATAAGTCATTCTTCATTTTGAGTACATTCTTATTACAGTGGTTTAAACGATTCAAATTACTGCGAACAATCCGTAAGAAAATGAAGGAATCTTCTGCCAAAAATATACAGTACTATTTATTCTATGATTGAAAAAGATTTTAGACACTTCACAAAAAAGTGAGCGATTTTAAAAGCTAAGTATAGGTCTACCTATGAATATAAAATATAAATTCTGTTGAAAGTTATGGCAATAAAATAAATGAACTTTTATAATAATACACAGAGCGTTTGAGATGAATTTGATAATCTTTTTTTCTTTTTTATATTTTTCATTTCAGAATCATTTGTAGTATTTATTAGCGGTAAGGTGCAATGGGTGTGGGTTTCTGTGTACTATTGATGTTTTTTTTAAGTTGGAGAACATGATCGTTCTGAAGGCACCGGCATATTGGAAGAGAGTTATCGATGATTCGTGCCGGATTTTAAAATTCAGAAATATATTCTGCATTTCAGAAACATTTTAAGTATTTAATAGCTGTAAATTTTAATGGATAGCTGTTTCTGTGAACTATTCGTAGGTTTAAAGGCTGGAGACCATGGTCGACTCAAAAACTCCGGAATGTTGGAAAAGAATGCCCTGCTTCATGATATTTCACGCTGAATTAAAACATTCGGAAATCTTAGCTGCAAATCAGAGTTCCTTCAATATTTTGAAGGCCATGAGATGCGATGCGATGGAGATATGAAAACAGGGAGTATGATTGCAGGCGTTCTGATTCTGTCGAGATAAAGGGATTCTTCGACATAACAGGATTATTTTAAACAGACGTGTTCAATTTTCAGAGTGAGATTTTAGTGTTCTATGTATTTTTAACTTAAAATGTATCCTTTCCCAATAAGTAGATTTTTCCTGGGAAATTCTTAACTGGATGTTTTTAATTCAGAAAGTTAAAATTATTCCTGTTCGAAATTCCGAAATCGCTTTTATAAACAGGATTATATTTTGGCTACAGATCAGTAAAAAAATCAAGTGTGACGACCATTTTACATTAAATTTCGATTCGGATTTTACCAATCAGAAACAATCTTAAAATCAGTTATTTAATTGCTCAGTAAAATGTGTTTGTTTTGTTTTTTTACAAAAAAAAAAATAGAAAATCACCCCATCCTTTATTTTAATAAATAAAATACGGAATAATAAAAACATAGTTTTTACATAAATTTTCAATCAATTATCTTTAAAATTAAATAATTTTTAATGACGACGATCATGTAACACAACTGTTCGTACTAATACGGAAACATTTACACCAACTATCAACAATACAACTATTCGTACTATTATTACTACATCAACAGCAACTGCTACCACCATAATCGACTATTCGTACTGCTGTAATAACATCAACAACAACTACTACCAACAACGTGTTAACTATTCGTACTGATAGTAATACTACCACCATCGTCACGGCTACTACTACGACTACTACTACTTGATCTAATTAATGTGTGCTTTAAAGCATAATTTCTAATAAGATTTTGAAAAACAAATCTAATTTAATTACGTAACTCAATTATATAGATAAATTCAATGTATTTAATTAATTCTACTATCAACAATACAACTATTCGTACTACATCAACAACAACTACTACCACGATAATCGATAATTCATATTGCTATAATAACATCATCAACAACAACTACTACCAGAATCGTGTTGACTATTTGTACTAATATTACTATTATCACCATCGCCACGACTACTACTACTACAGCTTGATTCAATAAATGTATGCTTTAAAACATAATTTCTAATAAGATTTTTAAAAAAACGTTTTAATAAAAAAATCAAAGTAAATATATCATTTTTGAGCGACTCGTGCCATAAATCTAAGAGAATGTGTTGTTTACATGTTATTATTCAAATAACGTGTGTCTATCTCTCTCTTTCTCTATCTCTTTCTCTCTATCTCTCTCACTCTTTCTCTTTTTTTAAAATAGAACTGTATATGCATAATAATAATAAAAGGTCGGGTAACCAAATGTTGAAATGGCCGCCGGCTTTTCCATCATATTCCATTACAATCCTAATTTAATTACGTAACTCAAGAAATGTCTTTAATTAATTATATTTATAATTTTTATTTAGATTATTATTATCGAAGAAAGTGTTTTAAATACATCTGGAAACCTGAAGAAAAAAACATTCATGAGTGTATATTTGCCAATATTAATTTATTAGAAGCTTTAAAACAAATTAATTATGTAAATTTGAAAGACGCGTGATGTTTGGGAAGCTTCAGAATGGGTATATATAGCTGATAATTAAATATAAAAAGAGAGCGATCAGAACTAATAAAATAGTTTCGGCTTTAGACAGACACACAGATACACAATCTCCATTATTAATTGATTTATTTTAAGGAATAATCGATTATTTATAACGTAAAGTATATGAAAAATGATTGAATCAGTACATTTCTAAGAAATAATCTTAGTACATTTTGCCGCTCTCTTGGATTTTATGACAGCCTAAATTATTCGATGAATGGATTCAACTTACAATAAAACACTCCTTGGCCTGTTTGCTAGGAGTAAAGCGTATTATCTGTTCTAATACAACACTCCATCCTTTCTATCTTCGGCCAGTGAAGGGGCAATCCTTTTAGACTAAAGCAGTTGTAAAGAAACAACGTTAATGGATGACAATCAATGAATCTATTTTATGTGCAAAAAATACCAAGTCTAAGCTGTTTTTTGAATTTATAACGAACCTCCTTCCCCATAGTTGAGGTATTGACAGGACTTATCGACACACGTCTGCATCAGACGCAGTTTGTTGGGAAAAGATATCAACTGTTATCCGCTAACTTTCGCCCCGTCGTCACTCATAAAATGCTGTCTCCCCACTCTTTAATTATACAGCCGTACAAGATCTGACCTGATGTATTGATGTCAAATATTACTCAACTGCTAAAAACAAAATCTGTTATTTTACTTTAGTTCCATGGGAAAAGATCACGCTAAACAACATATATGACATGACTCCTGGACTAGCCAAGTAAATTCCGATGATATAAAATCATTATTGTTGATCATTTCTATGTTTCCTTAAAATTAGGTTATTCTGCCATTTTTTGCTCTACCTTGTAGCAGTTACCTCCTCCTTTCAAACATAACTGCACCGGTTGGCCGTTAGGTGTCGCTTTTTCACCGACAGGTGGCGCTGAAAAGCGACACCAGAGTTATCTGCCCTTCGAATTATAAAAACCGGTGCAAAACGGAAAATAACCCTCTTGTGTTTTCAATCGGCCTCGGCAGAACGATGCTGACACCAGCGCTCCGTCTCACTCTCTCTTGTCTTTTCAATTGGCCTCGGCAGAACGACGCTGACACCAGCGCTCCGTCTCACTGTCTCTTTTCTCTTCAACCAGCCTCGGCAAAGCAACAACCAACACACGTTTCTTCCGTCAACACGTGGTAAAACAACGGTAAGAGTTCTCAACTCATTTTCTTGGTCTACATCTTTCAAAGACTTTTCCAACGACTCACTTCTACACATACGCATTTCAAGAACTGTTTCTTATCGACACATATACACACATACACACACCACACACCTCATCATTTCCACATTACACACACGTTCAATAAACCTTATTTGAACTACCTCACTTTGTTTATTAATTATTACTCTGTCTTTTGCATGCAACATTGCTTGATTTAACGTACACGCTCTTAATCGGGGGACACGACCCTCGATCTCAGCATGTGTGACCCAAACGTGCAAGCTTTGTTGTATGGGACAGAGTAATTAGTTTCGTACAAGAACAAGAAAAATATAACATTTCTCGTTTTTTCTTGCCGTGGTTAAACGAATTACGCACCCATCCTTTTCTTTTTTTCTACCCACGTGGTAGAAATATACAAAAAAAAGAAGCCGCCATTTTTTTCCCTAGCCACGTGGAAATTAACACCCAAACAAAGAAAAACAAACATTTATCGGTTTTGTCTCCGGGTGCAAAACAAATTACAACTTCATTTTTTTTTCTCTTTCTCTGCCCACGTATCGGAAAAATATATACAAAAAAAAGACGAACTTTTCCAATCCTCTTTTTTTTTGGATGAACAAAATTCCATTTCCTTTGTTTTGTACACGTGGAGATATAAAAAAAAATTCAAAAACGCCGCCCTTTTTTTCTTGACCACGTGTTGATTGAAAAATTCAAAAAGACGCCTTCATCTTTTCTGTGACCACGTGGAGATTAATAAACAAAGCAAAAACGTCATTTCTCGTTTTTCTTTCCGTGAGTGAAACAATTTACCCACGTGTCGGAAAAATATTTTTAAAAGAAGCGAATTTTCCCGACCTTTTTTTTTCGACAAACAAAACTCCATTTCCTTTGTTTTGAACACGTGGAGATATAAAAAAAAATTCAAAAGCGCCGCAATTTTTTTCTTGGCCACGTGTTGATGGAAAAATTCAAAAAGAAGCCGCCATTTTTTTTCTGACCACGTATAAATTAAAATTCAAACAACAAAAAAGAAAATACGAATTTTTTTTTCTTCTCAACAACAAGCGAAAAAGGAAGCCGTCATTCTTTCTCTACGTGCAAATTAACATTCAAACAAACGAAAACAAAAACAAAAAACGTCATTCCTCGTTTTTCTTTCCGTGTGTGAAAAAAATTACGACTCCAATTTTTTTTCTTTTCCTTTCTACCCACGTTGTTGGAAATGTATATAGAAAAGAAAGGAAAACAAAACTGCTACAAAACGGACAACACGCGATGACAAACACGAACAACATCACCAAGCCCCATGACTTAATACTGCTTGTAAAAAGTCGGGCTCAGCAAGCACCAACATCACCCTTCATGGCCTACCAACCCTCTTCTACAACTGGACGTTCGTTGATCAACAGGAGGACACATCAACTTGAACAACCACATTTTCCTGGACATTCATCAAGATCCAAACATTCCCGGATATCACTGACGACACTATGGAAGAAATCGCACCAGTTCAAAAACGACTACAAACTGAACAAGCATGACTAAAATACTCAACAACTGGACCTTCGATGATCTACAGGAGGACACATCAACTCAAACGACGCTCACCAACACCAGTAGAGACCCACTTGTACCTTATAGCAGTGTCTAAAATTTACATTTCTTGGAAAACTGTTCCGGAGAGGACTTTTGGAACAATAGTGAATTATATATAATGTTTGTTTTTTTTCAAAAATGTTACATTTGTTTTTATTTATTTACTAAATTTATTTTTTCGACATAAAAAAAACTTTTGGACAACGCTTCGACCTTCTAGTGTAACTTGGTGATACAAACAGAATTTCCCTTTATTTAATCCATAGAGGTAGATTGTTCTCATTCCGCCAGCTATGATTGGTAGAAGTGCTAGTACTAAGTTATGTTATTTTTGGTTATTATCGTCTGTAGTAAGGATTGGACCTTCAACCCCCTAAAAAGACGGTTACTTAGACCTACTGATTAACCGACGCTCTTAACCGTTATGCCATAGGGCCATGCTTACGGAATGAGAACAATCCACTCCTGTTGATTAAATAAAGAGTTCACTGTTCGATTAGAGATTCCGTAGAGGTCGAAACGTTGTGAATATAACAATCAACATGAGAATAGTGGTCCGAATAAAAACAAATTAAAACATTTTTTCCTAAAATATAAATTTTAGACAGTTCGATGAGCTTTTTTACCCTAAACTTGGCGAAGAAGTGGGTGTTCAATTTCCGTTAGATTTATATAGGAAAGTGATCCCCCCTCTAAAATTTATTTTTTTATGGAATATGATTCACTATGGTTCCAAAAGTCCTCGGCTGAAATGTTTTCCCCAAAATATTCAATTTTGAAAGTGTTATGAGTGTTTAACCCTAAAGTAAAGGTTCGCCACGTTTTGTACAAGTTAGGCAACAAGATATAAGAAAGGGAATACATAGTTTTTAGTTTAGTTGTAAATTGACTGTTTTCATCAATGTTATTACTACTACTACTTAGTGCAGTCAGTATTTTAATTCATTTTTTCGTTTGACGAGTCAAAATTGTGTAGGAAAATATTCGGTCAAGCGTTAATTATAAAATGCTGAACAATATATAAGCGACTTCTTTGTTTTGCTGTTGTTGTATCTAGTAATTTTGTTGTTGTTTTGTTTTTGTTTTGTTTTTTAATATTAAGTAACTAAATATTAAGGCCACTGTATGATAAGAGTAACTGAGGCGGAAATGATTGGTAGTTGGAAGATGAGGAAGTACGAAAATTGATTAATGGTATAAACTGTGGTTGATTAATCATGAAGCGGACAATAATGTGTTGACATTGGAGTTGAAGACGACCAATTTGTAATCATGAGGCAAGAAGTGCCGGGGTATGTGTTCCACAGGCGAGAAGATCTTGCAAAGATCTTTACATAAAAATGCCACCTGAGGCTAGGGACATGTGGGGAGAAGGGAAAGTCTTAATATGCAAGGGCGCGTTTAGCAAAATAAAAAATCAGATTCTTCGTGTTCTTTCTAATGAATTTTTTTTTTTATGAAATGTTTTAAATAACTGAAAATGAATTGAGATTTGCCAAAATTGTATAGACAAAAAGGGTATTTATTTATTTAGATAGATAAATAAATAGATAGAAATATAGATAAATTGATTGATTTCGACCGTAATGAATAGATTGATAAAGACTGTGATAGATAGATAGATAGATAGATAGATAGATAGATAGACTGTATGAAATTATCACAGAGAAAAACGCCTTAATCTTACATAGAAAATAAGAATTGTACATTATTTTCTTTTAGAGATAAAATCTAAATCCAAGATTCTGTGAATAAAATATTTGAAAAGGAAATCGACATGAATCGGCTTAGACACAAAGGTGCTTCTTACAGAACATTCGGATTTATTCAAGCATCTTTTTTACTTGATAAATTCTGTATTGAAATCTCACTGCATTTGCGATACATGGATCTGTCTTAAATAAAAAATAATAATCATACCTTCTTCTTTTATGCATATAGGTAGTGTCATTGGAAGATATATTCAATCAGGTTTGTTCATGGTAATATCGGTGTACCTTTTTCAGAAATCGATAACGAGTTGTTTGCATTCGTAAGAAAGAGGTAATCATATTGAAGTAACTCAGAACATTCTGTATATCCAAGCAAATACATTCCGTATACTATGTGTGTACGTTTTATATGACTCATAGATAAATGTACATGGGACTAAAAGGCACTTGAATAAAGAAATAGAATCGCTACTGAAAACTGCATAGAAAACACATTGGATCAAACTGCACAAAACCCAATGAACATTAAATGCAAACTAAGTGGTCAAAGAGACGAAACGGGAAACCACACCATAAGTGAATGTGGAC
The DNA here is from genome assembly GCA_963556195.1 of Sepiola atlantica. Lineage (NCBI taxonomy): Eukaryota > Metazoa > Mollusca > Cephalopoda > Sepiida > Sepiolidae > Sepiola > Sepiola atlantica. Next base: position 207,583,335 of record OY744521.1, read on the forward strand.
AGCTATTCCAAAAGAAATATAAAGTACGAATGACCGGGTTGGAATGATAGCCTACAAATAGCTGAGAAAACGACAATACACCGACAAATGGCACAAACACAAATTCAAACCAGTAATGAAATATGAAAGGCATAAAATATTCTGTAATATTAAAATACTAACAGATAATATTATCCAAGCAAGACAAACGGGCATGAAAATAGCGAAGACAAAGACCAAAATCTGTCATGTGCTAAATTTCGCCGTCCCAGTAGATTACAGGTTTTAACCTGTAATCTACTAGGACGGTGAAGTAGACAAAAATAAAATCAATAGATAGAATTTGCAAAAGACCTGAAAGGAACAATTAAACATATAAACTACGACAATACCAATAATTGTAAGAGCACTAGGAACAGTTATAAAAAGTCTGGGAAAAAGAAAAAGTCATGATACAAACCATCGCACTGGTAAAATAAGCCGACATATCAAGAAAAGTCCTAGAGTGTGAAAAACAACTCACATAGCCAGATGACACAAATAAACCACATCTAATTTTAAATAAAATGGCACTTCATAAGCAGAGCTAGAAGTACATATAGAACGTTCTAAGACATGTGGAAAATAATAGGAGCGGTGGCGTAACAGAGTGTGGCTGCTGGCGACTGCGGATGTTCTTCAACCATCTAAGACGAGGACGGTTATCGCAGAGAATTTATATCAGTTGTTATAAAAACCTTCTTCACTACTGAAGAGCGTTACTCGTCAATGTGTCACCACACTACAGTAGTTATTAGACCTAAGGAGAGGGTCGCGAAGGAAGTTTTTATTTTTTTCGAAACCTCGCTCTTCGGCTAGCTTCACTTTTGGTTACCTCTGATTTCTTTTTCGACATTTTGCCCAAAAAATTTTTAAAACGCGATACTACTTCCTGAAGGAAGAACGTCTAACTTTAGCAACGGTTCGATATATTGAGTCTTGTTGTTCACCTTCCCTGTTGAGATATAGAGGCTTCTAACACACCTACTGTGGCAGATTCCAGGGAGCAGCACCTTACAAGGATTTCCATTCTAAATATGAAAATTAAGGGAAGGCTGCGATTGTCCCATGGATCGGAAATTACTTCTGCTATATTCTCAGTATTTCACCGGGAAATTTTCGAGTATATCAATGTAAATATTATGAATACATGTATGGTACAATACTTACATAAGCAGTGCTCAATACATGATTAGAACTAAATAGAAGCATAAATATTCATGATGTTCCAGAAATCGCACACCATCCTTTGTATTTTTACATCAATAACTGTTTCAAAATTGAAAGAAAATGATCTTTCTATGAAAGCTTTGAAAACACAAATTGTGCGCAACTTCTGGAATACCCTGTATATTTCTGGCAATTAGACATAAACTTTTGTGTTCCATTCCACCGAATATATTCCTCAGGATAACTGCAAAATCCCGAATTATACCATCACTTGCATAAGCAACTAGTGTATATTTGCTTCACACTGCATGTAGCTGATAATTTTTATTGTCTATTCAGACATTTATCATAGCGTTCACACTATGAAAGTGTCAAAAGTAGGGTTCAACTAGCTTATAAATTATATTGATAAAATTCCAGGGTTGAACAGTATACACGTGAGAGAAATGCTTTTTTTATCTTCATTTGGAGCAAACTGCCTTGTCTGAAGTAGCTTAGTAGAAAATCAAAGATAGCTGCCAGATTTGTGGTTAAAATTATTTTTTTCTGACACTACAAATATAATTACTATAGTTCTTTTCCTTGGCGAAAATTGATACTAGGAAAACATTGACTGAAGATTTCCTACACTTTTAAATATCGTGAGAATACTTATTAAATTACTTTTTTAAAATGTGCAATTAAAAGAAAATAATATATAAACCAAACTCCTTTAATTTTAAAATGGAAGTACCTATGTTTTTCGTCATGAACTACTGTGTGAATCTGTCGTGTTAAGATTGAAATACTTTGAAAAAAATCTACGATTTATTTGTCTTTTTCTAGCTTAACGTTAGACTGTTCTTTAATGATTTCGGCTATATTCATATATTACCTGCGATGGTAATTTATAAATATATATATATATATATATATATATATATATATATATATATATATATATATATATATATTAATTAATTAAGTTCATATATTAACTAAATGAACAAAAACATTATTTTTCAAAAGTGCTCAATATATATTAGAGTTACTTCCCTGAAGAGGAGCCAGCAGGTTCTGAAACAATTGTCGGATACTCCAACTATGTTTATTTTAATATATATATATATATATATATATATATATATATATATATATATATATATATATATATATATAATCCGAGTATGGTATAAATCCACAGGGTATAAATCCAGGGGAATTGAACCGGGATTATGAGAGTGCTCAATAAAAATATAGAGCGGAAATATAAATATAAATGATAATTTATTTCATTTTGACTACAAAATTGATTTTGTTTCACGAGAGAAGTTTTTAGGAGCTCACGATCTTTAGGTCTCGAAATAGGATTATGCCTGTTAGAATAAGTTTACAATTCCACAAAGTTATATAAAGGTGACATACAATTTAAATAGAAATTGAATATGAATAGAAATAGAAATAAAACAAAACAAACAAACAAACAAAAACAAAAACAAAAACAAAAACAAAAACAAAAACAAAAACAAAAACAAAAACAAAAACAAAATACAAGTAAGAAGAAAGAAAAAGAGAAAGGAAAAGAAAAGGAAATATTAAGAGTGGCACGGGACATAATAAGGAAGTGGAAAGAGACGGAGAAAAAGCATACGACTTGGTAGGAGAGGGGTCGGAGTATGAAAGCATGTATCTATGCATTTTAACGCGTGTCAAAACTGTCTGTCTGGATGTGATTTTCGCGCGTAGAAGACCACGCAAGTGATAGATTAACCGATTCAAGTCAGTTGCATATTGGAGGGTGGGGGGAGTAAACCTCTATGGCGAGCAGGTGGATAAGGAAGAGGGGGAAAGGGATAAAAACACTTAAAGTGCTAATAATAATAATAAAATTGAAAATTAAAGAATTGAAAATTAAAAATTAAAAGTGTCGATATGCGGGTAAAAAATAAATATAAATTTGAAATACAGTAAAATATATTAGTAATATAAAATTATAAGAAATATATATATATATAATTATATAGACACACATATATATATATATCATAAGAAATACATATATATATATACATATATATATACATATACATACACACATACATCCACATACATATATATATATATATATATACACATACACACATATATAAAAAAAATATATATATATATAAACAAATATACACACATATATACATATACATATACTCACATATATACATACATATACACATACATATATACATATACGTACCCATATACACATACATACACACACAATATATACACATACATACACATACATACAAATATACCCATACATACACAAGTATACATATACACACATACACACACATATATATACCCAAACACACACACACATACATATAAATATATATATATGCGTACATATATATGTAAAATGTCTACATACATATACAAACATACGTACATACATACATACTCATACATACACATAAGCATACACCCATAAGATGGATACACACATATATATATATACAAATATTCACACATATACACATATCAACACATACATATGTATACATATATATATATATACATACACATACAGACACATATATACATATACACATACATACATACATATACATACAAATACAATCATACATAGCTTCATACTCATACATACATACATATAACCATATACACACATATACATGCATATATACATATATTATGTTTAAAAGTTTATTTTAGTCCTTGAATCTTTAAAAAAAAACTGTACTTGCAAGTCACTCAACTCCATGTTATCTATGCTTAAACGAAAAATTAGAAATTATCCGTTTCAAGGACAAAAATAAACTTTTAAAATCTACGTAATAAAAGTTTGGTAAGTTTAGGTATATAAAGACAAAAACTAACATGAAGAATGGCAGTGTTCTAGAACTGAATGCGAAATTAATTGCTAATCTACGTGACTACAGCAGGACATTGCTATTTTGTAGGGATGGCCTTTTTCAGTAAAGAATATAATGGTGTTAGATTTTAAGATTTTTTTAGTTTTAATTTGATTACATTTAATTTTAATATCACAGTCATGACTGCAACTGTCAACATTGACATTAATGTTGCAAATAGTAGCTTCATCATCGGTATCGTAGTCCCAATCTTATCCTCAGACACTGTCATATCTACTGCTATTTAATACTATTTTACACCAACACAGCACTAATTTATATAGGTATTTAATCTGATATCAGTCTAAATAATACTAAACACTCTCTGTAATGGAATATATTTTTACCTCAAGTATGCTGCATTACAAATGCTCATTTTCAACGATTTCAATCGAAGGAATGATTTTATCTTGAATTATAACATTAAATATTTAAAATGCATTTCGATTGTAATCGTAGTTTATCGCCGTGGATTTTCTAATGCGCCTAATGCATATTCCATTTTGTTTGAAATAATCGCTCGATGTTCCCCCGTGCAGCCGCCTCTTCATGGGAGATAAATGCACAATATTGATTAACGATCGGGTCAGCAAATTTGTGCTACATCAAATTGCAACGTTCCATCGGAGGTGGAATCTGTGCTTCTCGCTCTAATCTCTTACAAACACAAACACGCATATCCAGACTAAGCCTCACATACATACACACACACAGCTTAACGCACGGAATATGCACTGTATGACGTCACGCAATCTCCTCCAATCCAAATTTTCTTTTCCATTCAATTTTAAAAAAGATATCTTCCCATGTGTGCTTCCTGTATTTGATCGGATTAGACGCATGTTTTAGAATTTCTCCGGAAGATGACTTGTAGTTTGTCGAAAACTCGAGAAATAAAGAAAGTGTTATATAACGACAATACTTTTTTAATGAGTTTATTTAGAACTCTGACTTTAAAAATTTCAAAAAATGATCATCAATATATCTAATAGAAATGTTTACCCTAATAGGCCCCCACACTGTCTGCCAAGATCAAGCCCCTGTGGCATCACGACAGTGTTGCATTTCTGTGCTTGTTTTACAAGTACTTCCACGAATGTTCTTAGATGAACTTACTGTATTTGTACACCCTCAATATAAATGCTCCAGACCCACTCAACTAGCATCAAAATCCAATCTCTTCATTGACGACGTCCCTAGATACCGGAAGCTTTCCTACTCTAAAAGCTTCTTTCCTCGGACCGCTTGCCTTTGGAATTCTTTCCCTGCTCCTTGTTTCTAAGACCGTACAAACATGCAGAAATGTAATGTGAACAAATATTTTGCTGCCCAACAACATAAGTTGCCTCCTGTAAATCACAGTCGCCCGTTACGCTTCAGTGGCAATATGCCTCGTTTGAGGTGAATAAAAATTGAAAAATTGAATTTTAAAAATAGACACAGAATATCCATCACGTATGACTAGCTAAGATATCACTCACTGTAATTAACTTTATAGCGTAACGAATAACACGCCTGCATGTCGATAAACACATTCGGATTTCGATCTCAGCTTAGAGTAATTCTTTGACTAGCCATATTGAAGAGCTGTGATACAACGAAACAGTATGTGTGTGAATGACTACATATGCCCCCACCTACGTGGGTTAAGTACTTTTAAAATGGAGATAACTACTAGAGATTATACATAGGTCTTAGTAATAAAATTGAGCACTGTCGGTGACTAAAATGTTTAATAGAAGCATTTAGATTACACTTATTGTAGTAAACTTGTTATGATAGCCTAATATATAAGACGCCACCACGTCGGCAAAAGCAGTTAGGTTTCGATTTCCGCTAGAAGTGGTTTATGTCCAGCAATACTAAACAGATGGTGCCGGATGTTACTGGATGTTTATTTACATATTTTATCGATTGCCTTCGGGCCTTGTAAACTCGACGTATTCAAAGTGGCGCCCGATTCCGGCGTATTAAAATGGTGCCGGATTTTATCTCGATATCGAGTAAAATTCAGCGTCATTTCAAATACGTCGGGTGTGCAAGGCTCCGAAGGCATCGATAAAATATGTGAATAAAAGCAATTTAAAATAGTTTAAAACACACAAAAACTAGGCAGGTAGAAAGTATCTTTTCTTGCATTTGGTAACATTAATTTGTTGACTATTTATTTTCGTTTTTTTTTCAACCCTTTTTTTCTATGTTTGACATTTTACATAATCGCCCAATTTTTTTAATTTAATTTTTGAATGCGATTTTGACTCAATATTACTTTTTATACTAACGAATCATCATTTACAGCCACTCGAGGATAAAGGTTACTGAGATTGCCAGTTGGATGATGAACAATAGACGGATTAAAAACAATGTATGGAATAAGCAAAATTTGATTACTTAATAGGACAGCTCGACAAGTATTTGTTGGCCTTGGACTTGAAGACGACCGTCTTATAGTCTGCAGTGAGGCAGGCACGTGGTAATGTGCCAGGTATCTTACTACTGTGCCAGGGCTTTTTCTACTGACAGTAAGAAAAATGTAATTATGTATTTTCTTTGTTTACGTAATTCCCACGCTACCGGTTCCCTAGAGGAGTCTATTGTTTACGCTAGATGACAACCGTTATTTCCCCTATCAGTAAGCTTAAACCATAAGTAAGGAGCATACATACATATATATATATATATATATATATATTTATATATATATATATATATATATATATATATATATATATATATATATATATATATATATATATATATAATCATTTACAGAGAGCTGTTTTGACGTAACGGGGAATTTGAGTAAGAGTTTCAATTTAATTTCTTCATCAATCTATAACTGATTTCATTGCACTAGGGGATTGGTCTTGAAATAGCCAAGATTTAAATGTCATGGATTACTGTATTTGGAGTCTGTTGTTAGCAGAAATGTCGACGCGACATAAACTCTATTGATTATTTGAATACGTGCATGGCAAAAGCATGTAATAATATCTCAAAGGATACTCTTCAATACGCCACGGGAGCATAGAGTTCTAGGTTAAGACGCTGCTATTAAGTGCGCGAACATTTTGAGCATCTGTAAGTGTATCAGAATATTAGTCTTTGAAAAACTTTATAAGAGTTGTTCTTTGTAAAAATAAATTACCGTTTTACAAATTTCCCGCTTTTCTAGCGACCACACACACTATATATATATATATATATATATATATATATATAGAGAGAGAGAGAGAGAGAGAGAGAGAGAGAGAGAGAGAAAAGTAAAAGATGAGAATAAAGATGGTAAAAATACAATATCTATTACATCCTCAGTTTCTACAAAATAAATAATCTAATCTCTCTCTCTCTCTCTCTCTATATATATATATATATATATATATATATATATATATATATATAATGAGTAATTATGTACATTAAGTTTTAACACTTAACCAGTGTTAAAATTATATCAGATCATCCAAAGTGAAGCATAGTGTATATTTTGGTATCAATATGAAATCGTGAGACTAGACGCATACGAGTTATCTACATATGTTTATTTACTATTTTAATTTGGAATTCATTTGTTTTATTTATGCTTTTATTTATTGACTTTTTGCATCATTCTAACACTCTCATTTGTGTTCTTTAGTTTTAAATCTTAATTGTTAATGATGTGTACACTAAAGGGCAATTATTAGTGTTGTTCCTTATATAACATTAATTGTTTCGAAGTTTTTAGCATAAGGATTAATAATTTGAATTATTTTCATTAATCAGACTATTTTCTCATCTGGATGGTGTCTTCGGTTGAATCACGTGTAAGATGTTAGCAGTAATTCGAATAATCTAAATAAAACACAACATTGATTGTTAATAATTTTGACGATTGTTATTTATTTTATTTATATTTTACTTGAAAGAAACTTTATAATTACTCAAATCGTCATAAGCACATGTTGCTTGATACTTAATAGTTGAAAGAAGAATACTCAAGTTCCACACCATCTACTACATTGTTGGTTACGTCTCATGCACAAGCTAAGAGTAAAAACCGACCAAACCCGATACCGAAGTAGTGGTTCAGTTGCTCTTTACATTCTAACGGCATAAGGTCAAGTGTTGTGTACAGATTCTGGCCAAGTCAGTGATCTATAAACTTTTGCCAATGACTCATAATGACAGTGATACCTACGTGCAATATTATTTCTAATAGATGTTTGACCTAAGATAATATATATATATATATATATATATATATATATATATATATATATATATATATATATATATATATATTTATATATATATTAATGAATTAAATTCTTCAGCACCTAACTGCAGATTCATAATCCGTGAAACATGGGTTGTGTGTGTTTGGTATTTAATATACATTGTATATATATATATATATATATATATATATATATATATATATATATATATATATATATATATATATATATATATATATATATTATAACTAAGTAGAATACAAACTTTATGCCACATTTTATATTGTAGTAATAATAATGTCCCTGTAACGTCTAACACTAACATATATATATATATATATATATATATATATATATATATATATATATATATATATATATATATATATATATATATATATATATATATTAGCTTTAAGGCAATGCTCATTAGGTAAAACTAATTTCGAGCTCAGGCATTTGCAATGTTTACATTTCGTTAAATTGAGATATCACTTACATTCAGTCAGTGTCGCATGATGGCGTAGGGGTTAGCATCGCCGACTGTCAGCTCGACGGTTGCGTTTCGATCCCGGCTTGAGACACTAACTGGTCTAGCCGCACTGATGAGCTGTGAAACAGCGAAACAGGCTGTATGTGGATGACTATAAAAAGCTCCCCCCGGGTAGAGCTTATTTTTGTAAGGGTATCGTCAGCGGCCATTAGCTTTAAGGCAATGCTTATTAGGTAAAACTTAGGCAAACGTTGTTGAATAGCACGGAGTGTTTCTGCTTTGTGTTCTTTTTAAAAAAAATTTCCATCTTCCGAATGGTCAACTTCGTACCTCGATCAAACTGGTGTATAAATACATATTCTTTTTTCACACTAACACGCCTGAAGATGATTTGAGGATATCAAATCGAACGTACTCGCAAAGAAGATGGAACAACAAAACTACGGAAACTTCATACACCAGTTTGATCGAGGTACGAAGTTGACCATTCGGAAGATCCAAAACTTTTTAAAAAGATCACAAAGCAGAAACACTCCGTGCTATTCAACAACGTTTGCCTAAATGAAAACTTGCTGCCTAAATACACTATATATATATATACAGTCGCGTCCAAAACTAAGGGACAAAATTTTAAAACCTAATATTTGTTAGAAATAATAACCGTAAAAAGCTGAAATTTTGACAACCGGTAGTTGTTGTCATCCATAATAACATACTAAAATTTGAACCCTTTGTATAGAATAGAAAAAGAATTATAACAATTATTCATTTATTTCCAAATTTGGAATGTCCAAAAGTAAGGGAGAAAATTGAGAAAAACAATGTAAACAGCAAAAAAAAACGATAAAAGTACATGTGTAATCAATATTTAGTAAATGAGCCCTTGCTCTCAATGACAGCTGCACATCTTCGACTACAAGAACGGATCAGTTCTTGACAATCCTTGATACTAATTTTAGACCATTCTTCTTGAAGCTTCACCCACAAATCCTCCGTGTTAGTGGGATTTCTTTCCCTAACTTTCACTCCTAAGATCTTCCAAAGATTTTCTATTGGATTTAAGTCAGGACTTTGTGGTGGCCAATCCATAATTTCGAAATCTTGCTCGCTAAGGTAACTCATTACCACCTTTGCCTTGTGACATGGAGCATTATCTTGCATAAACATTGCCCTATCGAATCCTGAATTATGTATGATTGGCACAATATGATCTTGAACAATGTTTTTATACATCTGCGCGTTTACACGAGTTTGTAATCGGACAAGAGGCGTTGTACCTTGGCTAGAAAACATTCCAAATACCATGACGTTTCCGCCCCCAAATTTGACAGTTTTCTTAGTACACTTTGTACTTAATTTTTCACCAATACGTCTCTTTACAAAGTTTTTTCCGTCATTTCCAAATAGATTAAACTTGCTTTCATCACTGAAAAATACTTTTGCCCAATTTTCATATGTCCAAATTACATACCTGTTTGCAAACTCTAATCTCTTCTTCTTATTCTTCGAACTAACAAGTGGTTTCTTCCTTGGCGTTCTATTAAACAGCCCTATTTCTTGCAGTCGTCTAGAAACAGTCTGTCTTGACACATTAACACATGAGGTACTATTCATAACCCTTTTAATTTCTGTGCAAGACTTAAAACGGTCCTTTAATGACATACGCTGCATTATTCGATCTTCTCTTGCTGAAGTTTTGCGGGGTCTGCCGGTTTTAAAAGCACTAGCTATTTTGCCAGTATCATTGTAGGATTTAACAATCCTGCCTACAACACTCTTGGAAAGTTTCACTTTCTCTGAAATCTCTCTAATGGTGTGCTTTTCCTTGTGTAGCTTCACAATAGCTTGTCTCACAGAGTAATCAAGTTTTTGACGTTTCGCCATGCTGTTGACTGATGCAACGTTTACAAATGACTAAATCAGAGTTCTTCAGTAGAGGAAATAAAAAAAGTTGAATGTAGCATGCTATTTACACCGTTTTTCTCAATTATGTCCCTTACTTTTGGACATTCCAAATTTGGAAATAAATGAATAATTGTTATAATTCTTTTTCTATTCTATACAAAGGGTTCAAATTTTAGTATGTTATTATGGATGACAACAACTACCGGTTGTCAAAATTTCAGCTTTTTACGGTTATTATTTCTAACAAATATTAGGTTTTAAAATTTTGTCCCTTAGTTTTGGACGCGACTGTATATATATAGTGTATTTAGGCAGCAAGTTTTCATTTATATATATATATATATATATATATATATATATATATATATATATATATATATATATTGTTTTACTTTCCTAAAGTATTCCCTGTTTCTAGGAGGAATGGCCAATGTATCCGCCATACTCGCTTTTAATCTGAGTAGTTTCTTATTCCTCCAGATTAATCATTATGAGGAAGTTAACAGTAAATGGTATGGTGCTAAGATATTTATTCATAGGAGTGATTTGTTGTTTCCGGAATCACGTGTAATTTATTAGAAAGAGAAGGGGATAAATAGCTGAAATCTTGTCATATTAGATATGAGCCCTTTAACGAGTGCAGAAAATCGAGCCAGAAAATACGCAAAAACAACCCAAAACAAAGTTCCCATATTAAAAAATGTGTGAAAGAGTAGGAGCAAACGACTGATTTTATGAATATAGTAAATTTTAAATTGGTTAAATTCGCGCAAATGTTTAGAATCGATATCTTTGATTTGAGTCTGATGGTGCAATTCTTATTAAATTCAGAAGACGATTCAGTGGTCGATGACGTATCGTGATTCATCAATGATCTCTTTAAAATGGTTCAAGATACCAGAAATAAAAATACATCAATGCAGTCAAATATATACAGTCGCATTTGCAGAATATATCATAATGGACGGGTGATAACTACATTTACAATTATATATTTTGAAAATATAATTTTGGACGCTGAAAACGTACACAATTGATATTTTGTTTGAGATTTTCAGCTGTCGATTGTTTTTTGTTTCCTTTTCAATAATTACCTTAAAACTTAGGAAAACAACAATTTCCTTATCGGCTACGCAAAAACAACTTTAAAGTGTTCTTTTTAATTTCAATTAGGTATACAATATTTTATTTTCGCTTGGTAAAAAACAGTTTATTTTTTATTTATATTAGTAAACCACTTTTTCATTAACCATTGGTTAAATAATTGGTTTAATTTTTCATTTAAATTAAGAAAACAACTTTTTCTATTGTCTATTAGTAAATAAACTGTTTAATTTATTTATTTAAATTAAGGAAGCAACTTTTTTGTTGGCTATTGGAATGTAATATTTTGGTGATTTTATTAATTATTTTTCGGAATTTTTAAATCAAAACTATATGTCAAATTTAGAACCTCCTAGGCTCAATAGAGAATATATAGCGGATAATTTCTTCACTTCAGTCGAAATTAAAGATTTTAACTGGACTTTTACTTAACTTTTACAAAAGGTAGTTGAAGACGAGGTCAACTTCGGAGTTTCACTAGGTTAACTAGAGAATTCTAGCACGTGTTCAGCATGCACAATAACCAGGCTTTTGGCCAAAAGAAGAAAAAAACTTACAAATGAATAGCAATGGTTATGTCCTAACTATCGGTTAATTAGTAACATACGCAAATATCTTTTTTTCAAGAAAGGCGTCTTAAAATAAGACAGATAATAATACTATTGTTTTCTTGGAGCATTCATACGTAGGAAAATACCATTCAAAAAAAATAATGTTTCAGCACACACCATAGTAGATTAAATGCAATTCATTCAAGAGGTTTGTGAACAAGAAATCGTAAACAAGCTGATAAAAATCATAGCGCTAAAATAGTGGAAATGTATGAATCTTTTCTCTTCAGAAGAAAGTATAACATGCCTGAATCAGAGACGGGGTTTTGGTTTTTTAATGCAGTGGAGACATTGAGAAACAAATGCAAAATAACGACAGTAAAGCGGAGAGATTGTTACCGATAATTCGCTCCAGGATTTTACCTGGAACGTATAATATATGCTCAAGACTTTCGTATGCAGCCGGCATACGAAAGTCTTGAGCATAAATATTCCACAGTAGAACATGAACACAACTTCGTCAATCCGGTTGATGAAAGCACTGAAACTGTTAAAGGGTTTTTCTTAAGTAACCTTTAAATTTACATGTGTTAAATTCTTAACGATTAAGACACATTTAAAAATGATTAATATTGAAATGTAGATGATTTTAATTTTTAAAATTAAGTATTACAAATAGATTAACGATTAAATAAAATAAAGGGAAACACATCTTTCGTTTTTAAATGAAGGTTTTTGGTCTCATACTAAAAGAAAAAATCCGCAAATTGTAGGGGACAAATGAGGATATGTTTCATCTACATCTAATGGAAGTTTTGAGGTGGCCGATACAAAGGAAGAAGTATTCCCACGGATAATACTATGTATCAGGGAACAATATTTTATTTTATTTTTTAATTCGTTAATTAACATTGTTTCATTCTTAAAGTTCGTTAATTAATATTTTTTCGTTGTTAAAGTGTATTTAATTATTTTAATTCGTTAATTAACATTGCTTCGTTGTTAAAGTTTTTTTAGTTCTAAAATTAACATTGTAACGTTGTTAAATTTTATTTTATTTTTTAATTCTTAAATTAATATTGTAATGTTAAAATTTATTTAATTATTTAAGTTCGTTAATTTACATTGTGTCATTGTTGAATTTCATTAGATTTTCAGTTCTTAAATTAACATTGTAACGTTGTTAAATTTTATTTTATTTTTTAATTCTTAAATTAACATTGTAATGTTCAAATTTATTTAATTATTTTAGTTCGTTAATTTACATTGTGTCATTGTTGAATTTTATTAGAGTTTCAGTTCTTAAATTAACATTGTAACGTTGTTAAATTTTATTTTATTTTTTAATTCTTAAATTAACATTGTAATGTTAAAATTTATTTAATTATTTTAGTTCGTTAATTTACATTGTGTCATTGTTGAATTTTATTAGAGTTTCAGTTCTTAAATTAACATTGTATCGTTGTTAAATTTTATTTTATTTTTTAATTCTTAAATTAACATTGTAATGTTAAAATTTATTTAATTATTTTAATTCGTTAATTTACATTGTGTTATTGTTGAATTTTATTAGAGTTTCAGTTCTTAAATTAACATTGTAACGTTGTTAAATTTTATTTTATTTTTTAATTCTTAAATTAACATTGTAATGTTAAAATTTATTTAATTATTTTAATTCGTTAATTTACATTGTGTTATTGTTGAATTTTATTAGATTTTCAGTTCTTAAATTAACATTGTAACGTTGTTAAATTTTATTTTATTTTTTAATTCTTAAATTAACATTGTAATGTTAAAATTTATTTAATTATTTTAGTTCGTTAATTTACATTGTGTCATTGTTGAATTTTATTAGATTTTCAGTTCTTAAATTAACATTGTATCGTTGTTAAATTTTATTTTATTTTTTAATTCTTAAATTAACATTGTAATGTTAAAATTTATTTAATTATTTTAGTTCGTTAATTTATATTGTGTCATTGTTGAATTTTATTAGATTTTCAGTTCTTAAATTAACATTGTAACGTTGTTAAATTTTATTTTATTTTTTAATTCTTAAATTAACATTGTAATGTTAAAATTTATTTAATTATTTTAGTTCGTTAATTTACATTGTGTCATTGTTTAATTTTATTAGATTTTCAGTTCTTAAATTAACATTGTAACGTTGTTAAATTTTATTTTATTTTTTAATTCTTAAATTAACATTGTAATGTTAAAATTTATTTAATTATTTTAGTTCGTTAATTTATGTTGTGTCATTGTTGAATTTTATTAGATTTTCAGTTCTTAAATTAACATTGTAACGTTGTTAAATTTTATTTTATTTTTTAATTCTTAAATTAACATTGTAATGTTAAAATTTATTTAATTATTTTAGTTCGTTAATTTACATTGTGTCATTGTTTAATTTTATTAGATTTTCAGTTCTTAAATTAACATTGTAACGTTGTTAAATTTTATTTTATTTTTTAATTCTTAAATTAACATTGTAATGTGAAAATTTATTTAATTATTTTAGTTCGTTAATTTACATTGTGTCATTGTTGAATTTTATTAGATTTTCAGTTCTTAAATTAACATTGTAACGTTGTTAAATTTTATTTTATTTTTTAATTCTTAAATTAACATTGTAATGTTAAAATTTATTTAATTATTTTAGTTCGTTAATTTACATTGTGTCATTGTTTAATTTTATTAGATTTTCAGTTCTTAAATTCACATTGTAACGTTGTTAAATTTTATTTTATTTTTTAATTCTTAAATTAACATTGTAATGTTAAAATTTATTTAATTATTTTAGTTCGTTAATTTATATTGTGTCATTGTTGAATTTTATTAGATTTTCAGTTCTTAAATTAACATTGTAACGTTGTTAAATTTTATTTTATTTTTTAATTCTTAAATTAACATTGTAATGTTAAAATTTATTTAATTATTTTAATTCGTTAATTTACATTGTGTCATTGTTTAATTTTATTAGATTTTCAGTTCTTAAATTAACATTGTAACGTTGTTAAATTTTATTTTATTTTTTAATTCTTAAATTAACATTGTAATGTTAAAATTTATTTAATTATTTTAGTTCGTTAATTTACATTGTGTCATTGTTGAATTTTATTAGATTTTCAGTTCTTAAATTAACATTGTAACGGTGTTAAAGTCTATTTAATAGTTTTAGTGCGTTAATTAAAATTGTTTCGTTGTGAACATTTATTTGATTATTTTAGTTCGTTAATTAACATTGTTTCATTGCGAAAGGTTACCAAACGTGATTTGTTTCTTAATTTTTAATTAACATTGTTTCGTTGTTAAAGTGTTTATTCGTTAATAAACATTCCATTTTTAATATTTTTATCATTGAAGAAAACTTGAAGTTACTTATCGTAATAACTTTTTTTTTTAAATTTAAAATGTATTTTATTTATTAATTATTCGTATGAAAAAATATTACAGACTTGATAATTATCGTCACCGCGGACTCACAAAGCTTTAAGGGTATTCAAAAATAAAGGAAAGCAATTTTAAAAAAAGAATCTGAAATAAATATCGTTGATTTTTAGTGAAAACAAAACAAAAAAGCAATCGACGGTTGAAAATCTCAAAGAAGAATTAAGTTGTGTACATTTTAAGCGTCCCAAATTCTCTTTTCAAAATACATAATTCTTATATGATCATTCTCTGTGTAAGTGTAGTTATCTTCCTTGCATTTGGGACATATTTTGCAAACGCGTCGATATACTATAGCGACAACCGTCAAAATAAATATTGCACAAGAAAAATTATGGGTTTTCAAGGGTTTTATAGTTTTGCGAATTGCACAAAAGTTTAGAATTTATTTGATTTTGTATAATTTTAGAGTGAATAAAATTTCAATAAAAGCAGGGATTAATTCAGTGAGATATTTTATGCCTACTCTATGAACAAAGAAAAACAATTAATATGACCCACCTAACAGAAAGTATCTTACTCCGGATGCAATTCTCTACCTGTGAAATAGTGAGATTCGGCCCAAGATGGCGTACTGCTGCCACATATGGGGGGGGGGGTCTGCTCAGAACACTTTCTTACATTAACAGGGTACAAAATCGACTTCACAATCTAATGGCTGATGGTCTTTCTTTTCCCTACAGCAACTTTCTCATAGAAGATACATTGCTAGACTCAGCCTACTCTACCGATATTTACATGGCAGGTGATCAACTCAGCTTCAAGCTCTCGTCTCTCGCCTCAAAAATCATTCTCTGTATGAACTCGTCTCTCTACCAACTCTGCAAAGAACTTCATTTTTGTGTGTACCTAAAATCAAACGGAACTTCTTTGAGCAAAGTTTCTTTCCAAGCACTTCCCAACTGTGCTCACGTTACCACAACAATGTTCCCCTATAAACTACAACGTAGTCGTTTTCAAGTCCAATGTAAATAAGTATCTGCCACGAGGTCATTTGAATAATTCATTGTTCTTAATCCTTTCATGGTTCCATTATCTAACTGAAAAGCTCACTAACTCTTATCCTTGGGTGACTTTTAGCCTTAGATAAGTGAATCATTAGTATAAAAATACAATATATGTAAGTAGCAAATCATTCTTAAAGGATGTATTGTTTGTGAGTTTACATAACTAAACATAGATATCGCATGCACGAATAGGCATACAGACAAACACGTGCATATCATGATACTATCGATAGGAATACTAAGTCTGAAAACTTCAGACAAAACAAAAAGCTGAAGAATTATTGGTCGAAGTTTTAGATTAAGAATAAGAAAAAAGAAACAAAGGATTAAAGATGCACTTTTTTTCAGAATTCTTCATTGTGACATATGAAGCAAGAATTCTTATTGCTTTGTAATAAAATTCAGAAGGCAGAATCATCGATGCTTGGCAAGTATTTGTAGCGGATATCTGAATTGGGTTGAGTTTGTTTCGAGTAGGAATAAATGAATACGTAACAGTGCGCTTAGAAATGTCTGCTAATTCATCCAGGCAATCTTCAGATTAATTGGATAATCCGTGTTGTAGTCATCCGCGTAACTTATTGGAAATCGACATGGAACAGAATACTGAAATCGATTACAGATTTCTGATTACTTTTTATCGAGATGATCTAATATGAAATAATTATATATATATATATATATATATATATATATATATATAATTGTATTACCACTTTCTTCATATATATCGATATATATATATATATATATATAGATAGATAGATAGATAGATAGATAGATAGATAGATAGATATATAGATAGATAGATAGATAGATAGATAGATATTAATAGATAGATAGATAGATAGATAGATAGATAGATAGATAGATAGATAGATAATCAGTCAACGGAAAACCTAAAATACACAAGTGCATACAAGTAAATAAGTAAATGTGTGATTTATGTTTTAGATTGTCGAGGCGGGATGGACAATTTCAGAAGCATGTTAGTATATCAAATGATTTTTTCCGTTATATTTTAATAACATTTTCGAAACGCCTATCTCATCCGCTGCATTGTGTGAACAATTTTGCATTTATAAATCTACATTTATATTTAAGTATACAATTAAACAACTCACGATCAAAAAGTTATTATATATATGTTTGCATTATACGCTTTCTGTCTTGATGAGGTATATTGAGTGATGAAACATGAACGTTTTTTAAATGGGTATATAATGTATATTAATCAAGCTCTACCTTGTACTTAGCACCATTGAAAAAATATTAGTTTTAAGTGTACCTTATCAATATATATATATATATATATATATATATATATATATATATATATATAGTCTAAAGAAGCTTTGAGTTATTTTAAACGAAAAGACAAAAAAAAAAGGAAAATGCAGTTTAAATATATATATATATATATATATATATATATATATATATACCGGTTGGTTGCATGCAAATCACTTGAAAATCAATCCACAATCATAATTGTTTTTCTTTATTTCGGCGAATGCCTATATTTGTTTAATTCCGTCTTACGCGCGTTTCGCAACCAGGAAAGAAAAAAAAGTAGTCTTTCGTCTACCAAGCTGCTCTTCAGAGAACAATGATTTAATAATAATAAGCAAGCATATTATTTCAGAACAAATAAGAAAGGTTGTCAAGAAAGATGAGAAGGACGGCAAATCAAAAACACAAAAAACTCACTTTAAAGATAACAATTAGAGATAAATTCCTCTCCAAACATCTGAAACAATCTTATATATATATATATATATATATATATATATATATATATATATATATATGTATATATATACATATATATATATATGTATATATATACATATATATATATACATATATATAGAGAGAGACATATATATATGTATACATATATATACATATATATACATATATATATGTAAATATATATATATATATATATATAAGTACTGTGTGGTAGGGCAGGAAAAACCAGCAGAGTGCTCGATTAATCAAGAAATCCGAGATATCGGAGGATTAAGAGCGTAAATATTTATTTATAAAATACAGAAATTCAATGTAACATCAGTACCGTCGGTTTCAAAGCGGGAGGTTGATCCCGATTTTTGAAACCGACGGTACTGATGTTACATTGAATTTCTGTATTTTATAAATAAATATATATATATATATATATATATATATATATATATATATATATATATATATATATATATATATATATATATATAATTAGCTTGTTACAAATATCCAGGGGGTATGAATCCGAAGGAAGTTGAAACCGGGTTTATGAGAGTGCTCAATGAAAATTCAGAGCAAAATATATTTTTTTTTATTTTATTCCATTAGTTGCGACAAAACAAGTTTTGTTTCATTGGTGCAAATAGCGACCAACTCATCGGGCGGGCGAAGGAATTCAAATGGCATAAATTTTAACTTCAACTTTAACGGGAGATTGAAAATTGAAAATACATTGGAGGGGGAGGGGGACAGAGTTGGGGCTTTGTCTATAACGGTGACATGGGACATGAGAGGGGAGGGGGGAGGACCCCAACAAGTCGTGTTTCAAATTATTACGTGGGAGGTTTTTCACGTGTCTGTGCTGTGATGATCTCAATTTCGGCCGGGGTGGAAGGAAGGGAGATGGAGCGACGGCCAGAGTGAGTTAAATTTAAAATGAGAATAAAATTATGATTATAACCGTCATTTCTATTTTATTTTAATTCTAATAAGTAATTATCATGTGGATAAAAATGTTTGATAATTTTAATTTTGGGTATTAATTGCTACTTTTGCATTTTATTTATTTCATTTTAATGTTTTGTTTATTATTTGTAGTGAATTTTGTTGTGATTATATATATATATATATATATATATATATATATATATATATATATATATATATTTAAATTGTGATTATATTATACCGAGATCAATACTAGTGGAATCATTTTATAAGAGAAGTTTTCTGGTGTTACCAGTTTTATCATTAACAAAACCGATTATGACAATGATAACGCCTGCCAATCATACCTACGATAGTCGCAGTGATAACAGCCTTAATAAAAGCCTTAATAAAAATAAAAATAAAAATAAAAATAAAGATAAATATAAATAAAATTAGAATAAAAATAGAAATAACAAGTTTGTAAGAATATTAATGATAATAACAATAATAATAATAATAATAATAATAATAATAATAATAATAATAATAATAATAATAATAATAATATTAAAAAAAAAAAAAAAATAATAATAATAATAATAATAATAATAATAATAATAATGATGATGATGATGATGATGATGATGATGATGATGATGATGATGATGATGATGATGGTGATGGTGATGGTGATGGTGATGATGATGATGATGATGATGATGATGATGATGATGATGATGATGATGATGATGATCATCATCATCATCACTATCATTACCATCTTGCTACTTGTGAAGTCATTGGGCGAAATAAGTCGAATTTTCAATCTCCCGTTAAAGTTGAAGTTAAAATTTATGCCCTTTGAATTCCTTCGCCCGCCCGATGAGTTGGTCGCTATTTGCACCAATGAAACAAAACTTGTTTTGTCGCAACTAATGGAATAAAATAATATATATATATATATATATATATATATATATATATATATATATATATATATATATATATATATATATATATATTAAGCGGATTATTATTTCCGCATAAGTCTTCTACTAACAGACTCTATTGGAGTCTTACTCGAATAATTAAATTATATTTAGAATCAAATTACTCCCTACACCGTTTTTATACAACTTCTAACAATACCGTAACACCTTCAGTTCAAAGGACCAACAAGCATAACATTTGGGGTTATATCTGAAATAATTATTATCATTTTCATTACTAATACTAGCAAATATATGCTCTCTCCGGTCGCATATTTTGCTAGGCTGCGCGTCAGAAATGAACGCTCTCGCGTAAACCCATTGAGCCCCAGTCATATTTCTTGGGTGTTTAAACATTGATTGTCTTTGTTTAAGACCAAGAATGTTTTTAGATGAGGATAAAGAAAACAAATTTTCGACCCCCACCCCGATTTTTGTTTTAGCCTCCCCCATTAATAGAAATATTTTTAGTTTAAAAAAAAAAGAAGAAAAAATTTTGGGACCCCCCCCCCCATAATTTTTTTTAGAAATAATTTTAGTTAAGAAATAATTTTAGTTAGGAAAAGAAAAAAAATTTGACCGCCCCTCCCAATTTTGTATTTATATCCTCCCCATACATATAAATATTTTTAATTTAAAAAATAAAAGAAAAGCAGTAAAAAAAAACTAAATCCAGCGAACACGATTAGTTATTTAAATGCTGTCGAGAAGAAGTTTACCTAAATTAAATTCATTAGAATGTGTGTGTTTTTTTAAATAGTAAGTTTTAAATCAATGTTTATTTTAATGAAACAATTTGATCCAATAAAATTGTTAAAATCAATAATTTAAAAACCTAAATACAGCGAACAGTATTTTTCGAATCGAAAGAAAGGCGTATCTAAAATAAAACAATAAAAAAATCGGTACTCTTTTACTGTAGGACTTGCGCTAACTTTGACCATGACCCTAACTCTAAACCCTAACCCTACCCCCCACTTTGACCTTAACCCTAACGACGGAGTAAAAGTTAGCGCGGGTCCTAAAGTGGAAAAGCACCAAAAAATCAAATATAGTGAACACGATTAGTTATGTAAATGTTTTCGGAAAGAAAGTTTACCTAAATTTAATTCGTTAGAATGTGTGTGTGTGTGTGTTTGTGTGTGTGTGTGTGTGTGTGTGTGTGTGTGTGTGTGTGTGTGTGTGTGTGCGTGCGTGTGTTTGTTTAATGACCTTTTTTTAATTTAACAATTTGATTCTAAAATCAGTTGTATAGTTTTCTAGTACAATGTGTTAGTTTTTTTGTTGACAGAAAAGAATAAAAATCACATCTTTATTTTAATAAATAAAACATGGAATAATTAAAACAGTTTTTAACTGAAAGCTTAACAGCGTATAAGGTGAAATTTAAATCATAAATTCAGTTGAGGTCGTGAAAAAATGATAATATTGGATATGAAAGTATTAAAAAATCAAATGCAGTAAACACGAATAGTTTTTTTATTTCTCGAAAAGAAAAAGTTTACCTAAACTAAATTCGTTATAATTGTGTGTGCGTGTTTTTAAATAGTAATTTTTAAATCAATTATTATTCTAATTAAACAATTTGATTCAGTGAATTTGTATTTTAAAACATAATGGCTAATAAGATTAAGAAAATAAACAAACTTAGAACGGTTTAATAAAAGAAATCAGAGTAAATGTATCACGGTGAATGCAAGCGTTTTTGTTTACATTTTAAATAACGCGCCGTCTTGCGTCCATATTGAATTAACGGAGGGAGGGAAGGAACCAATTCAATGGATTAACGCTGGCTGTTTAATCAGTTGCGCCATATTGAATTAACGGGGGGAGGAAGGGAACCAATTCAATGTATTAACGCTGGCTGTTTAATCAGTTTCGTCATAGTTACATGTATGGTTGCATCCATATTGAATTAACGGCAGGAGTGAGAGAACCAATTCAATGGATTAACGCTGGCTGTTTAATCAGTTTCGTCATAGTTATATTAACTACTAACGCATTCCATGTATGTATATGTGTACATAATAAAAGAAATCTATTAATAATGGAGTTTATGTGTCTGTCTGTCTGTCTGTCTGTCTGTCTGTAATTTATAAGTAAGATTATTAGCGTAAATACATGTGGAAATCTGAAGAAAACAATGATGAGTGTATATTTGCGAATATTAATTTATTAGACGTTGAAAAGCAATTGATTATGTAAATTGAGAAATGCGCATAGTGTTTCCGGTGGTTTTCCTAGTAGTATATAATGAAGCTGGCGGACTTAGTAAAAAGCCATGCTACTCTGATGGAGTTTCGGCTTCAGACAAATAGACAGACAGACAGACAGACTGATACATAAACTCCATTATTAATAAATTTCAGGCGATTCTGGACTGACGAGTTTCTCTTATTTACATTATTTGCATATAGCAGACAAGTATATACAATACAGTCATTATATCGACAACGTTTTAGACGCTCTTCACGCCGGTCTTCTAAAATGGCGACATCGATTACAGACTGTTATTCTCATTCACCATCGTTATCATTTTATTTTACTCGACCTTTTCGAAGGGTCGTTCATCATTAATAAGTTTTGAGACGGTGTTGCCGTTTACCCGAATTACATCTCCGTAGTAGCACAAGCGATTACTCTCATTTTGTCTGAGATTAGCATAACGTCGCAACGGTGGCTGACTGTTTTCCTCCTACCTATAGTCTTGGTATTTCCAAGACTAATATCAGTAAGCATCTCCTTATTTGCGTTAATTATATTTCGTTCTGTTTAGCCCTTTACATCAAGTCGCTTGATGCCTGGTCTGAGACGAGGTCCGTAAAAAATATCAATATTTCGGATGGTCGAGTTAGCTCAGAACTAAGATCCAACACAATATTGCCATGACCGATAGTCTTCTGCTTGCTTTCGTCGACGTCAAACACTCGGAGGCAGACAAATCGTAGCAAAGTCCAGTAGATAATAGATTTGATTCGGCCACTGGTCTGTTATTCTCAGTATATATATATATATATATATATATATATATATATATATATATATATATATATATTCGATCGAATATATAACCTCCTTGGCGGATGTCATAAATCTGAGCGAAAATGGCAACTAAAGAATAATTATATTTTCTTGTGTGTGTGGGGGGGGGTAAGAACAAATTTGTTGCTCCGAAGATCAAGTAATCACACAATCGTCTTATTAGGTAGATTATCAAAGTTGCTTAGAAATGTCTATCTCATAGTATGAGCCACATTGTATATTTATATATAAACTAGCAGGGCTACCCGGCGTTGCCAAGGGCAAAAGTGTAACATAACTTCTATATCTCGCTCTTTCTCCCTCCCCCGCTTTCTGCCTCCCTCTCCTCACCCCTTCTTTCTTCTACGCCTCGCCAATTCGTCTCTCTGGACATACACACATACACACAGACTATTCAAGTCGGCGTATGGGAAATAAATCCGTGGCAAAAATCAGATTTACTTCCCTTTAGTTAGTGGCTGGAAAACTAACGAAATTTTATGGTCATAGAATGAATATTATTTCTGAATCTTAAATATTATTTTTCTCCGGGGAAACGCCGATCAAGAAAATACCAAGTTCGTGGGTGTTTTTTTTGGAGTTTTGGAGTTTTAGCGAGACATACATACATACAGACATACAACTGTCTTTTATATAATAGATAGCTTTAGCTTCGATTATCATCCTTTTCTGCATCTTTTCACCATTTTTTTTTCAAGGCAATAAGACGAAATGTACATAGATCTTAAAAAATACTGTGATTACTAAATATAATGGTTTCCCTCGGAATGCATTCAGCAAAACCTAGCGATTGTTAAATTATTTTATACACGTATCTTTTGTTTATTTTTTTATATATATATGTATATTTTATTTATTTTATGCACGTATCTTTTGTTTATTTTTTTATATATATATATTTTTTATTTAATTTATGCACGTATCTTTTGTTTATTTTTTAAATATATATTTTATTTATTTTATGCACGTAACTTTTGTTTATTTTTATATATATATATATATATTTATTTTATGCACGTATCTTTTGTTTATTTTTTCATATATATATTTTATTTATTTTATGCACGTATCTTTTGTTTATTTTTATATATATATATATATTTTATTTATTTTATGCATGTATCTTTTGTTTATTTATATATATATATATATTATTTATTTTATGCATGTATCTTTTGTTTATTTATATATATATATATATATATATATATATATATATATATTATTTATTTTATGCACGTATCTTTTGTTCATTTTTTTATATATATATATTATTTATTTATGCACGTATCTTTTGTTCATTTTTTTATATGTATATTTTATTTATTTTATGCACGTATCTTTTGTTTATTTTATATATATATATATATATATTTTTTTTTTTTAATTTTATGCACGTATCTTTTGTTTATTTTCTCTGTCAAACTTCGAACTGGAGTTTAAAACATTCTCTTAACTTTATTTTCAATAAATCTTAATAAACATGGTTTAAGCAAGACATGTTGTCCGAAAGCAATACTGAATTACATTTCGGTCTTTAATTTAAATAATTTAGGTGATTGAAATAGGAATCATCCCTAAACTTGAACATACGAGAATAATCTGCTTATGGTTATTGTAATATTGCTCAGGTATCTATTTTTCTGATTGACATGAAAACCTATAGTCACTCAAGCGAAATAATGTTTTCCACGTAAAATCTGTCTGTTTTGACGACACTGTGTAGCGTTCGTATGCTTTTTCATATTCGTTTTAAGGTTTTGCTTTGACTGTTTTGTATGACTTGCCATCATAATGTTATTATCAAAATGAAGACACAAGGAAGGTAAGGCAGTAAGAATAAGAGCAAGAACGAAGAAAAACGAACGAAAGAATTAATGAAATACAGAAAAAATGAAGAAAGAATATTGTATAAAAGACGAAGAAATAAAGAAAGATAAGAAAGAAAGAAATAATACAAAAATAATAATGGGAAACAGAAGTAGAATAAAGAGGGGCGAAAAAAGTACTAAAATAGGCAGAAAATAAATGCAATAGAAGTAACAAATTTAACACGAAAGCAAGACAGGAAGCACAGAAGAAAGAAAAAGCTTAAATATTAAGTGGAACTTAAAACTTAAACGGTAAAAGGATAAAACTTTCACAGTTTACACGTCATCTACACGTCATCTATATAATGATACGCTAAGCCACCTCATGTTCGAAGGTACGTTATCACATTTAACAGCCATTTTTTTAAAATGATATAGTCCAGTCAACAATCATTGGTAAATTATCAGATGTCGCTAAGGTAAATAATTCTGACTTTACTCATCTGAAAATATTTTTCTAAAATCAAATGATGCTGCCCCGTTGTGAAAGAAATGACTAATACAAATTAAGAAAAGGAAGAAAGACAGAAATTATCAAATTTGTGAAACCGTGTATAATATGGAGCAATCAATGGAGCAATGAATGAAAATTGGATGCAGGATAAAAACTATGCAAATGCGTTCGTGTCACTAATAGCAAGTGAGTGTTCCCTTTTTTATGAAGTGTGTGGACGAGAAACACAAATTCTCATTAATAACAAATTATTTCCAAACAAAGGAACGAAACGTCTGACACTTGAGTTGCCAAGAGTTAAATAATAATCGCAAGCTGTTGATCTTTAGCGTCATTATGTATAAAAATGTAGTTGAATTACCATATTCGATGGAATACAAATGTATCTCTACAGAAAGTTTCGCCTGTGGTCGTTAAGCCTAAATATTAATTTCTCCAGGTTTTTCCGCTGCAGAAAATTTTTTATAGACACACCTAAATATATATATAGAGAGAGAGAGCGAGAAAGAGGGATATATGAAAGAAGAGAAATATAAAATGTAAAAATAATAAATCTATTTCATCTATAGTTATTCAAGACAAGGTGTATTCAATAAAAGAAATGTATTGTATTTTACTTAAGCCAGGCTTTTCAAAGAATGGTTTCTATATAATCAGCGGAATTAAATAAGTAGATAAGTTGGCAGAGAATGAACCAAAAGTTATAATTTGAAAGAGTTGAACAAATTAAAAGCCGTGTACAATGAGGAACTGATAAAAAATATGAATAAAAACAGAACTAAAAACTTGCAGCCCGGCACCCAGGATAGAAATCCGTTATTACATTAGGCGGGGAGATGTACGCAATGGCGTAAGGCTACCTGCCACTGAAAGTGGCCATCTCAGCTATGACAGAGGCCAACCATCAGGCCTTGAGAAAAAAGGTCAAACAAAGGACAAGAACATGGCGACATTAGAAAACAAATAGTGTAAACAAAATTCAAAACTGTTTTACAGAAACCTCATAAGAGAGATAATCACGCTTAATAAGCCACCGAACAAGCAAGACCTAGAAGACTAATTGAGACATCTGTTCAGAATGAAGCACCATGCAATCAAGAGCGCAAGTGGATCTTAGATATAGCTCGAAGTAATGAAAGCAAGCCAGAAATGCCAGAGCCAGAGATAACATCCGGAATGATTAAACGAAAGTTGGATCAATTTGAAAATCACAAAAAACTGGCATAGACAACATACCCAATTTCTGGTTTAAGCAAATAACAGCATTTCATAGCTAGTTGCTTAACCAGACTGTTGGGGAGTGAGGAGACCACACCAGCAGGGCTAGTAACAGGCGATACAACCCCTATACCCAAAACCAGTGAGACAAAACTCTACTAAATATACATCGATCTGCTGTCTCACTACAAACTACAAACTCTTCACTG
Organism: Sepiola atlantica; assembly: GCA_963556195.1. Lineage (NCBI taxonomy): Eukaryota > Metazoa > Mollusca > Cephalopoda > Sepiida > Sepiolidae > Sepiola > Sepiola atlantica. The sequence goes on from OY744521.1 coordinate 207,610,630, forward strand.
ATCTGGTTGCAGACAGCATCAACAAACACCTCTCTTCCCGAGCGTACCTGGGAAAATAACAAGCAGATGCTAGAAGATGTGTTTAGGCACCAAGAGCGAATTGTATATCGATCATACCATCCTTGAGGACTGTAGGAAATGGCAGAGAAACCTAAGCATGGCGTGAATAGATTACCAAAAGGCATATGATAGTGTGGCCTACATATGGTTTATGTAGTGCATTGAATTATATGAGATCTATCCGGTCATCAAGAAAATGATGGCTGTATATATAAAGATGTGGCAAACAACAATGGCATTACGCCACACTAATGGAACAATAACAATCTATGACGTCAAGATCCGAAAGGGAATCTTCCAAGGAGATAGCTCATCTCCTCTACTATTTTGCCTGGCGATAGATCCGCTAAGTAAATTACTGAACAAAAGCCGGAGTACTTACAACCTGAGCCAGGGGCGCCAAGAAGATCCAAACAAAAGAGTCAAGCACCTGCTCTTCATGAATAAGCTTAAGCTGTATGTCAGTTCAGACGTTGACTTAAGCCGACTCTTGCAGATTGTCCAAAGATATTGCAGTGAAGTTTCGCCGTGACAAATGTACCAAGTGTTCCTTCAGAACTGGAAACAAGATCCAAACGGAAAACATACAGCTTGATGAAGATACTGATACCAAAGATCTAGAAGAACAGCAACAATACAAATACCTTGGTATAAAAGAAAACTATTCAATATAACATGCCAAGATAAGAGAAAAATGTGGCAGAGAATATGTACACCGTGTCATAAAAATTTGCAAAACACAGCTGACAAACAAAAAAAAGTAACTGTCATTAACCAACTAGCCATGCCAGTGATAAGATACAGCTTTAGCATTATTGATTGAAAAAAAGGATATAAGGAGACTAGACACTAAAACGAGAAAAATGTTGACAATACACAGAATAATGTAAAAGAAACAGTGTATACTAAGGCAAGAGGAGCAAGAGGTATAGGACTCTTAGGAATTAACCATACATCGACTCACTATTGTGAGCACCGGCCAATATTTGATGAGCTGCAAGAACCCAAACCTTATAATGGTACGCCAACACTAAAACAAAACAGAGCTAGTAGAACAAACTCTATCAAAAAACTGGGCAAACATTTTGGACATGACGTCTTACAAATGGGGCAGAAACGGAAAACAAGCCTGCCGCAAAAATAGTCCGGAAAAGCCGCCAGGAATACACCAAAACATTAATTTCAGGAAACTCGAAAGAATGGGCCAATCAACAACGTGCTGAATATTTTCTAGATTAACTATCCCAGGAATATATAGATAATAAGGCTCTGTAGATTGGCTGAAAAGAGGATCGCTCTACGGTGGTCAGGAGAGAATGATAATGGCTGCTCAAGATCAAGGCTTGATGACCAATGCATTTAAAAAGAGGATTCGTCTCATCAATGACGAGTTCAGGTTCTGCCACACAGAAGTTGAGAGCGTGAGCTACCTGACATCCAGTTGTAAGGTTCTGCTAGGGGATGGCTATTATACAATGCAGTGTACAAATATATTAACTGAACCATCTGTAAAAGTTGAATATCCAGTGTAGCAGCAAGTCATGGGAGCATATACTAGACATAACACTTGGGAATAACTCATATATCATCGACTATGACTATGCAATCCCTACAGCTACATATCTAGAAAACGGAGCCGTTAAACTCGACATAGTGATATAAGATAAAAGGGGGAAAGTAGCAACCCTAGTAGAAGTCAGTGTCCCTAATGATGCTGACTTAAACAGAGCTGAAAGGAGAAAGATAACGAAATGCCAAGGTCTTATAAACGACATGAAAAGAAACTGGAGTCCCAGGAAGATCTTTATCATTCCAGTAATTATAGGAGCAACCGGACTCGTGAAAAAGAATTTCAAATCTTCCTGGCGAATATAAGTGCACTTAAAAGGACAGTTAGAATCTTTAAAAAATCTTTCGGTTAAAGTGTCTGAAAAAACGGGTGAATATTTAACATCCGGTAGTTTGCCTCATCCTCAGCAAAAACAAAAACATAAGAAAATGTAAAAAAGAAACATATGCATATATATATATATATATATATATATATATATATATATATAATTTTTTTTTTAATTTTCTTATCTTTTGTCCGCATATGCCCTATCCCGTTACAGACCTATATAGACACTTGTGGCAGTAACCCTTTCATCAACAAAAATATGAAAGTATCTAAGGTATATTAATATTATAAGAATATGTAGCCAATATAAACTGTAAACTTAATGGTAGATGACGGAATAGTAACACCCAACTATACAACATTTAAATATAGAACACATCACATACAACAAAAATAACCGAAGCGACATAGCTTAAACCTAGCATATAGATAAGAAATGGTAAGAGAGCCAGATCATGAGAACATCAGCAGACATTTTTTTTAGATTTAAACTGTACGAATTAGTGCAATAATGGTAACTAGAAAATAAGATAATTTAAGGAAGAACCAATTATTAAAAATATAATGCCAAATAAATATCAAATAAATGTTAAATATAGTGAAATATTTTGAAACTCAACACAACGTGCAATTTAAGTGACAAATTTATTTAATTTTTTTGCAAGCTATCGTTGTAGAACAACTTGGTCAGGCGAAACTGTCTTTTTTCTTCATTTCTTCCTCCTCATTTTGATGGTATTAACCCCGAGGCGTCGAATCACGATAGAAGTAGAAAGGTACGTCAAGTTCTAAAAGACGTTAGGATAAGTATGTCCGATCAATGGTATGCGCAACTTAGCGATTTCAGCTCTGGAATTATAAGTTTACTCTCTGTAATTTTCAACTGGTTAATCAAAAAAGTTGACTTAATTCTAGTCAGTGCAGTGTTAGCTATTTGCAGCGTGAATTTTCTATCCTTTTAGATTTTTGTGTTTGTTTTTCAATTTTATCGATAGACATTTAGTTTTTGGTTTCGTTTTCATTTTTATCAGTAGACTTTTAGTTTTTGTGTTTTTCATTTTTATCGGAAGACTTAGTTTTTGTGTTTGTTTTTCATTTTTATCGATAGACTTTTAGTTTTTTATTTTTATAGGTAGACTTAGTTTTTTTTGTTTGTTTTTCATTTTTATCGGTAGACTTTTAGTTTTTGTGTTTTTCCTTATTATCTGTAGACTTTTTGTGCTTTAATTTATTTTGAGTCCATTTCATACGATTTTTAATGCTTGAAACAATTCTTCCTTTCGTTTATTTCTGACTCGGTCGTCAGATGTTTATTTGGAATTTTACGAGTACTGAAATAGTTATTTTAAAATATTCCATGTTTAAAATTTGTCTCTATAAAGTACGCTTTTAAGAAGTTTTTATGCCATATAAAGCTGCTAAATGTAATCTTAGTTGCCCCCACAAAATCACTTTTTTAGTACGCTTTTAACGTAACCGTAGAATTTTTGGCCAGCACTTAAGTCAACAGAAAAAAAGTTGTTGTTTTTTTCTTTCGTTGGCAGGACTTTTCTCTTTTAGAGAGTAAAGTCAATATCATGTATTCCATTCTTGTTTAAAATTAACACAGTGCCGGAATAGCAATAAAACCATCACTGGCCTTTCTTCTTTGAGAGACAATAAGTTGTTCTTTTACGTGTTTTTGTTTTGTTTTTTGGTCCGCCGATAACGCCAGTTTTTATAACTATGGCATTGTCGAGTAAATTTACCGTTGATTTCTCCACGTTTGTCCTTTTTTAATTTTCTCAAACAAACTCCTTAATATACTTTGTAGCCAGTTGTGGCGTCTGTTTTAAGGTTCTCAGGAATCCCTTTATGTACCTCGTCGCCAGTTGTTGTGATGTCTATTTAAGGTTCTCAAGACAACCACTTACTGTACCTCGTCGCCAGCTGTTGTTGGCCTGTAAAGGTTCCGGAAGGATGACACGAACTCGGGGTTTAGAGAAAGCAATTATATTGAAAAAAGTATAATACAACAGAGAATAAGAGTGTCTCAACGTCAGTATTGACTGCCTGTATAAACTGGTGTGGTTCCAGAAATCTACTTCCTTCCCACCGCAGGAAGATGTAGCGCAAGGCCGAAAGGTGGGGAGAGTCAAGCCAGCGCCCCTAAAGAAGGAGCACTCTGGTTTATAAAAAGATTGCCTTTCCTCTTTCAGGGTGCCTCAAGCAGTAAGCAATAAACTTACTCCACCTCAAAGAAGGTCTGGCAGGGTGAACTTCGTATGGAAAACCATGACCTAATACCTCAGCCCGACAGATAAAAGGCCACCGAAATAACCCAGTTCCTGTCGGACTGATTGTTGAGAATTGATTCTCAACTGGTATATACCAGTCCAAAGCCGTCTACGTAACTGGCGTTGCATAAAGACCGAACGGGATTGTGTAGATCCAGTATTTAATTGTTTCCTATAGCAGAAATATGTAGCACAAGGCCGGAAGGTGTGGGGAGATAAAGCTTAAGGGAGGAGCACTCTGACCAAGGCCTGGGAGGGTGCACTTCCTAGGACTACCCAGGACAAAATACCTCAGCCCGACAGATAAGAGGCCATCGAAATTGCCTTGTTCCTGTCGGACTGATTGTCGAGAACGAATCCTCGACTGGTATTTCCCAATCACGAAGTCCTCAATCAACAAAAGTTTCTGAAAGACTGAACGGGTCTGAGGGGACCCAACATTGATAAGCAGGTGCCTTCAGTATTATGGTGAGTGGAAGAGTTCAAGTAGTCCGTATAGATAAGGTACGATAACAGTCATGTAGATTATTTTAATTGTTTTTGTAAATCAGATTAACTATTATCAACATTTAAAGCTATCTATCTATCGTTTTACTTTTTAAAAGTGTCCTACGAATTATCACAACCGCATATATAACATTAAAAACCAATATTTTCATTCAAGATTTTCGGACATGATTGTTTACAGCTGTTTCAAAGCAGCATTGATTTTAAGTCACACAATGAATCATAAAAATGTTGGGTCTCACTAGAAAGAAAAATTCAAATTAAAATGTTCATAAGTGCATGTATACATGTCGCATACATGCTCATAAATGTTCGAAACTCTACCAAAAAAGAACCAAATCACAAGAAACATATTCATAAGAAATACCTCGGCAAAAAATCATCAATTATTAAACTCAACTACTCATCAAATTCATACTATAATAAAAAATGAAAATCATGAAACTCGTGCATATGCCATGTTGGCATATAAAACGGTTAAAGTTGAATAACTACAATAAAAGTTGCACAGAATCCTCAGAATTAAAATGAAAAAAGAAAAACCGAAAATTGTTTATATATTTATTGACGTCTTTCTGTTCAAAGAATTTTTTAAGATCGATGCTGTAAAGAAAACATAGAGGCTAAAATATTGAATACGTCGTACATCTATGACGTGGAAAGAATGTTATCTGTTCGGAAAACAGACGTTAAAATTCAAAATATGTAGTGTCTCTATGAAGTAGAATTAATTTTTTGTTTCTTTTTAATGTAGATGTTAAAAAGTTAGAATGGTACAAAGTTTTGTCGGAATATGGTGTGGAATTGGCTAGCCTTCATCTACGTTAAAGTTTTGTTTGTTTAGTATTATTTTGCTGAGAAAAGAAGATAAATTATAGAAGCCATTACGTTGTTAAATTTTGGTTGAGTTTATAAGTGCTGATTCAAGAAATCTTTAACGATTCTGAATTTTTTTAAGTTGAAGAATTGTCATGTTGTAACATACGAGAGGATACTGCATTTAGAGAATTATCATTATTTATGTTTCTTTTAATTTTAATTCAGTCTCTTTTTAAGTTCACGCTGAGTTTCAGCAATATATATTTTGTTGAAATAATCGCATAGGGGCTGTATATATTCCTTCATTTAGATGTGGATGTTTTAGTTAAATATTTTGTTGTCTTTAGTGTGTTTTATTGCTTTTAATGAAGTTAGTGTTGTTGGAATTCTTGGCTTGTTTAGAGTGTTGTAAATTATTGTATTTTTGCGTCGGTAGGTAAAAAAAGAGGTATGTTCATAAAAGAAATGTCTGATGTCTATAATTTTTGTTAAGTACTTCTGGAAATACATCGTAGATGTTTTTGCATTTAATGTTAAATATGTATGGTGTTGTAATGTTTAGAATTGATTTTAACTACTACGTTTTTCTTCACATCAGCTATCTCGAAAAAGTCTTTAAGCAATAAAGACGAAATATCTATAAGCTATTTTCGGTTCTTTTTTTATTTCCATTACGTTGGATTATTGATTCCATAACTATCATATATATATATATATATATATATATATATATTATTGATAATTTATTTCATTTTGACTACAAAATTGATTTTGTTTCACGAGAGCAGTTTTAGGGACCCCCGATCTTCAGGTCTTGAAATAAAATTATGCCTGTAAAAATAAGATTATAATCATACAAAGTTTAAAATAAAATTAAAGATTAATAAAACAAAAATATAAGTAAAATATATATATATATATATATATATATATATATATATATATATATATATATATATATATATATATATATATATATATATATATATATATATATATATCATTTAAACATAATTATAATAATTATATTTATAATTATTGTTTATAGGATATCAGGAAAAAAAGTATCCAAGATATCTAGATTTATGCCAAATTCAGGGGCAATTCTGGCGAGTAATTTTGAGCCTATGAATGACCAATAGGAAAACAGACAAACAAAAATATTCAATTATAAAAGTGTATGTATATTTTTAATATATATATATATGTTTATCAATGGGTGGAGCATTCTGGTGGTGGTGGTGATGGGGGGATAATGGGTTCCACTTAAACGTAAAGCAAGATTCTTCCGTAAAAAGAATTAAATCATCTGTGCTTGCAACATCAGTCAATCCGTCCGTCCGTCAATGCGTCAACCTACGTCCGTCCGTCTGTCCAGCTACGTCCATATATCTGTCCAGCTACGTCCGTCCGTCTATCCGTCCACTTACGTCCGTCCGTCTGTGTGTCCGTCTGTCCAGCTACGTCCGTCCATCTGTCCAGCTACGTCCGTCCGTCTGACCGTCCAGCTACGTCCGTCCGTCTGTCTGTCTGTCCAGCAACGTCCGTCCGTCTAGATACGTCCGTCCGTGAAACTGTCCACCTACGTCCGTCCATCTGTCCACCTACGTGCGCGTCTGTCTGTCTGTCCACATACGTTCGTCCAGCATTAGCAAAACTTGAAGGAAGAGTGTCAGAGTTTACCAGTGGGTTTCGCCTCAGGCCAAATTAAGGGTGTCGGCATTAGCCGGTGGGTGCACCTCAGGCCAAACTTGAAGGGAAGTGTCGGCATTCGCCGGTGTGAGCGCCTCAGGCCAAACTTGAGAGGAGACGGTCGACATTATCCGGTGGATGCGTCTCAGGCCCATATTGAGGGGAGACTGTCGGCATTAGACGGTGGGTGCGCCTCAGGCCAAACTTGAGGGGAGAGTGTCGGTATTAGCTGGTGTGAGTGCATTATCAATGTATTAAGTGATTTTTGCGACTGTCTTTGTTCATGTAAAAAGTGTAAATTGATCTTGCGCAAGCTTTTACAGAATTTTAATCGAATCTAAATACAATTACTTCGCAACCAAAATAATCATTCTTTCTTCGTAAAAACAAAATTATGATACACAAAATTATCATTTGGTTTTAATTAATACAAAATATAATATTTCTTCTTCTTCTTCGTTTTCTTCTTTTCATTTCCAATTATGAAAAAAAATGGTCTTCTCAGGGAAGGACAACACGCAGCGCCCTACAGTGGCAGTATCGGAAGCATTCCTCGGTAGGGGCGCCTCAAGCGATTAGCAATAAACTAACCCCTTCTTAACGAGTGAGAAAGCAAAGCCTGGAAGGGTGAACCTCCTAGAACTGCACAGGACAAACCCTGAACAATACGGTACCGGTCGAAGGTGTGGTGTGTAGCATTCATCCGAACAGATACTACACTTTGATTTCTTTATTTGCAAAAAATATATAAGAATTTACATTCAGGACAAATTTAGCACAAGGCCATCAAAAATGTGGGATGAGATTCGTTGGCCATCCTTGGTCTAATGTACTAAATCACCACAATACCACATTTGCGGTAGGTGTACATAATTTGAACTGAATCGCTGATAACAAAATAAACACTTTGCTTACATTAATATAAAGTATAAAGTTTTACAATATTTTTGGTTAATAATTAGAGATTTGTTTGATGACTGATAAAACACATAATTATTTTACTAACAAAACTTTGTAACAAAAAACAATCGCTGATAACAAAATAATCATTTTGTTTACATTAATAATAAATGTTTTGTTTGTACACTTTGTTTAACTAACTTATTTTTCGTAATATTTTCTACCGAGCGTTTTAGTCCGGTGGTTATAGACGCTTTGTCTATTATCTAAAGTTTTAGCGTTCGATCCCAGTCGACTCGAGGATTTTTTATCTTTTATTTTTTTAATTCTGACCATAATATACATCTAATGGGGAAAGGGAGACAGGGTTAGTGCTTACTTTTGCCCCGGGCAATAGAGAGAGGGGTGCTGAGGTGAAGGCGGGAAGAGCCAAAAGTCCGAGAAAACCTTATTTTACATTTCATTTTTTACATTTTTTTAAGTACGTATACCAGGGTGGGGATATGTACGTATATAGTATGCGCACCGGGGTAGAGATACATACGTATATAGTTTGCGAACCGGAGTGAGATACATACGTATATAGTATGCGCACCATGGTGGAGATGTGTACGTATATAGTATACGCACCGGGGGAGATACGTACGTATATAGTATGGGCACCGGGGTGGTGATACGTATGTATAGAGTATGCACACCGGGGTGGTGATACGTAGGTATATAGTATGCTAACCGGGGTGGACATATGTACGTATGTAGTATTCGCACCGGGCGGAGGTACGTACGTACGTATATAGTATGCGCACCGGGGTTGAGATATGTACGTATATAGCATGCGCACCGGGGTGGGGATACGTACGTATATTGTATGTGCACCGACGTGATGATATGTAGGTTTATAGTATGCTCACCGGGGTGGTGATACGTAGGTATATAGTATGCGCACCGGGGTAAAGATATGTAGGTATATAGTATGCGCGCCAGGGTGGAGATATTTACGTGTATATTATGCGCAGCGGGGTGGGGATACGTACGTATATAGTATGGGCACCGGGGTGGAGATAGTTACGTATTTGTGCGCACACCGAGGTGGTGATAGGTACGTATATAGAAGGTGCGGACAGAGGTGGTACTTTTAATAGAAATATGTCATACTTTTGCCCAAGGCACCGGAAGAGGAGGGGGTGGGGAAGAGACAGCTTTCGCCGAAGGCAACAGGCAGAAGGTGGCAACGGGGAGAGGAGGCAGGTAAATGGGGCGACCAGGAAAGAGAGAGCCCCGGGCAACGCCGCGTACCTCTGCTAGTCGTAAATAAAAACAAATGACTACAAACATTCCTTTATAAGCGATGTATTTATCCTCCATTATCAGCAGGCAATTTAGCTCAGAGGGTAGAACATCCGGGGTTCGAACGTCGGGGTGTGTGCGCCGATTGCTTCTTGTCATACTGATGAGTCTTGAAAATACAAAACATGTGTCTGTGAATGACGATATTTTAAAATATGATGAGTCTTGAAAAGACGAAACACGTATCTGTGGATGACTATATTTTAAAATATAGTCATTCACAGACACGCGTTTATGTGTTTTAAAAATACGAAACACGTGTCTGTGGATGACAATATTTTTTAAATACAATCGTCTACGAACACATACTTCGTCTTTTAATAACTCGTCAGTATGGCTAGATGCAGCGGACGCACCAACTTCAAGATTCGAACCCCGGACATTTGTATTTTTGTTCTTGTTTCCGTAAACAATACAGTTGATATAAATATTTTGGTCTGAATGCATGGACGGGTTATTCGTTTAATTTAATACCGGGTAAATTGAGTGGATCGTTAATCGATATTAAATGCGAAGTCTTTTACTCTGTTTGTTGGCCTCTGTAAATAGCTGCATATTTTCGCACTCAAAATGTACCGAATGTCGTTTCTCTCGTTTTCGAGATGAAATACAACTTCGGTATCTTAATTACGCGTCCATTCCGTTACTTTGATATCGGTCAGCCATCGAGCAGTGCATCCAGATGTCTGGTGTCGGTTTTAGGTACGCTTCTGCACGACTTACTCGGGTCGGATTCTGTTTTGCTTCCATGACCTTTTTTCCTAGATTACAAATGTCAGTGCGGTCAGATGTGAAGAAAACCGACAGAGCTGGCCGTAAGCCACGCATGCACACAACCTCACCCAATCCTGCCGTCGGGATTTTCTTACACAGCTATGGTCGAGAAAATATCAGCTCAGGCGGTTTCTCCAGACAGCGAGTCTGTCTCGTTCGTTTATTGAAGAAAATTTACTCGAGGAGAAAAACATTTTCCCTTATATTTAAAATAACTATGAGGTCGTTGGTGATTCACTTGATATTATCAGACTACGATGCAAGGAATTTATGTTAATAATTTCAAACTATAATATATATATAGGTTACTAACTTTAGCTTATGTTTTTTATTGTTTTATTATCACGTTATTTTAACTGTTAAACTAAGGTCTATTGTCCTAAAGAAATATGTGTAAACAAAGTATATATATATATATATATATATATATATATATATATATATATATATATATGTATATATATATATATATATATAAATATATATATATATATGTATATATATATATATAAATATATATATATATATATATATATATATATATATATATAAAATATATATATATATATAAAATATATATATATATATATATATATATATATAACTTTGAATACGAATTTGAAGATAAATTATATATCCTTAAATAATAATCTACCGTGATAATAGAAAGCTAAAATATGAAAATAAAGATTGTACAAATACAATATCTATTGAGTCATCAGTTGCTTAAAACGAGGTGTTTCAAATAAATATAAATATGTTTCCTTCCTTAAGCCATGGCTTTTCAAAGAATGGAATCTTATCTTCAGAGGAATACAAACAGATAAGTTGGTAATTACTAAAAGTAATAATTTTAAAAGATATAAAGATAATATAAAATAAAGGCAAATATAAAAAAAGTCCAAAAAAAGAAAAATAAATTTATTTTATTTGAAACATGTTATTTTGAGCAACTGATGCCTTAATAGATATTGTATTTTTACAATCTTTATTTCCATCTTTTACTTGTTTATATAATTGTTCTATTTCATATATCGAGGATCAACCTTTTGCAGTTCTATCTATCTATCTATATATATATATATATTTATATATATATATATATATATATATATATATATATATATATATATATATATATATATATATATATATATATAACTCTATTTATATAAGGTTAACTATGTGTATATGTTTATATAATTATATGTATATGATTAACTCCTAAACGTATTTACTGATCATTATGATTTTTTTAACACAGCTGCTATGGGTATAGGGTAGTAATGTGGGCGATTGTACTTTAATTTAGTTTCATGCTAACCGGATAAAAAGGGGTTTAAACCGTTCGTGAAAATTCAGAAGCATTCGATTTTTGTGAAATTTTAAGAATTCGTAGAAGACATCAATTAATAAATATTCCTCATTGTTGTATTTCTCTAACGTATTTTAACAAATGTTAGGGGCCATAATAAATAAATTCTAAGTGTTTTAGATTTTCATTAAATTTGATCCATAGTCATTAGACAACAATTAAGCAAGATTCATTTAAGGTCAGTGTTATGATGTGGTTATTCCTGAAAGTAAGACAATAATACGAGCAAAAGGACAGAGGTAAAAAAAGACACAAACACGTTGTTCTTCGTCGGTCGCTGGGTGCATACTCTGCTGAGTGACACGTAGCAAAACCCTTTTATTTACCTCAAATGGTCTAAGGGAAATAACTCGAATTCAAAGCGACAAACGCTACATCCCTTCCCACCTAATAAACAGTCAGATTTTGTTATATACATATATATATATATATATATATATATATATATATATATATATATATATATATATATATATATACATAGTCCACGTGTGTGTGTATGTGTGTAGGGTTATCGTCCATATGTTCATAGTTCGATATGTACAATGTGTGTGGAAGGTTTCTGTGGATCCGCTCTGATTTCAAGGGGAACCCTCAAAGTATATTTAACCGATTAAACAATTGTCTCAGTCAAGGAAGAATCGTTTTTTCTTTTCTTTTTTCTTTTTTGCAAAATACATAATGGAAGGGGGGACCATTGTCAGACTTGACAATATCGGGGAATCCTTGTCTGGCAAAGAGTGCGTCTAGGCGGGAATGACCACTTTTGCTTCTGGGATTCTGCTGTAGTCGTCGATGACGACTAGCACATAATCTCCAGATGGGAAAGGACCTGCGAAGTCCAGTGAGATTTCAGTCCATGGGGAAGCAGGTAGTGGTGTGGTGCGTATGGGGTCACGGTGTGATGATGTTGAGTTGGTAGCTTTACAAGGGATGCAGTTGCGCACTGTCTCCTCCACCAGCTTGTCAATTCCATGGAACCAGACATTTCCCCTCATTAGCTGCTTCGTCTTAACAACGCCCTGGTGTGTGCGGTGGGCTATGTCTACGGTTCTTTTCTGCAGAGTGGACGGGACCACCAGGCGGTGACCTCGAATGATGAGACAATCATATGCAGATAGTTCATCTTTGACATGTGTAAGATTGGATAACTGCGGGTCGTTCCATTTTCCATCTGAAAGTGCAATCATCACTTTCTGTAGCAAGGGGTATTTTTCCGTGGCTAGCTTCACCTCTTCGAGGGTGATGGACTTTGGTATGGCATGGTGAGCCCCGTATCTTATATACGCTTCAGCCGAATTGTCTCTCTCGGGTTTGTGGTGAGGATGTCGGCTGAGGTAGTCGGCGGGGTTCTGGTCATCTTTTCCCGGCCGGTATACCAAGCTATACTCATATTGCATGAGGCGTAGACGCCAGCGTTCAATTCTGGACGTGGCTGGTTTGAGACTTTTTACAATACCGAGAAGTGGTGTGTGGTCAGTGGTGATGGTGAACGTTGACCCATACAAGTAAAGATGAAAATGCTCAGCAGCGTATACAACAGCTAGCACTTCTCTTTCCGTCTGCGAGTATCGCTGTTCCACATCTGTGAGAGCACGGCTGGCATAATACAAGACTTTCCCGTCTTGTGTAAGCATTGCCCCTAGTCCAACGGGGCTCGCGTCTACCAGGATATTGGTCTCCTTGTTCAGGGCCTTTTTTAAATTTTATCACTGCCCTCTCTTCTGTCTCTGACCACCTCCATTCTCTGTTTTTTCTTGTGAGTTGTCGGAGTAGCTCGGTGACAGTGGCATAGTGCTGGAATGAACCTGGCCACATATTGAACCATGCCCAGGAATGAACGCACTTCTCAAACGTTGGTGGGCGATTTGCAGTTTGCAATTGCTGCAATTTTGTCTGGGTCTGGTGACACCCCTTTTTCGCTGAAGGTATGTCAAAAAAAAGTGATCTGTTTCACCGAGAAAAGGCACGTTTTCCTGTTTAGCCTGGCCCGGCATTTTGTAGACGTTCCAGCGTGGACCTCAAACTGGCATCATGTGAGGCTTGGTCACGCCCGTAGACGATAATGTAATCTGAGAGGTTTTTGATTCCTGGAATGCCCCTCAAAAGATCCGCAATGGCCTTTTGAAATATTTCAGAGGCTGCATTTACTCCGAACAACAGTCTCTTGTATCAGAATAGTCCAGCATGTGTGGTGAACGTGGTGATGTATCTGCTGGACTCCCCCGCCCCAGCTCCAATTGGTGGTACGCGCTCGACATGTCAAGTTTGCTGGAAACCTTTGAGTGGTTTAAATCTGCAAACAAGTCATCCACGGTCGGCATGGAATATTTGACTCTTTGAATAGCTTCATTTGCTTTTCGCATATCTATGCAGATTCGCACGCCACTCGGTTTTTTGGGGACTATCACCACGGGACTTACCCAGGGGGTAGGCCCAGTAACATCCTCAATCACGTCCATCTCCTTGAGGCGTTTTAGCTCCGACTTAACGTCCTTCCTCACGTGAAAAGGTATTTTTCGTTGTCTCTGTGTCACCGGTGGGAACGAAGTATCGATGTGCAGCTTAACAGTGGTTCCAGAAATGTTTCCCATCTTTCCGTCGAACAATGAAGGGAATTCATTTGGGATAGATGTTGTCACATTGAACGTAAAATTAAAGGATATCATATCCAGTGCCTCAGCAGAGTGGGCACTGAGTAGATTTTGTAGATCGTGCCCGAACAAGGGGTTTTCATTGTCGATAACGAACATTTTTGCTTTGCAGCGTTTTCCTTTAAATTCGATGGGGGTAGTGATAAATCCACGGACTGGCATGGCTTTCCTGAACCGATAAGCAAATATGTGTGTAGCAGTGCTGTGTATTTTCGGCCTGTACTGAAGACCATCGTACGTGCATCCAGACATTATATTTACACTGGCACCGGTATCCAAAACGAAGGTCACTGGGGAGTCATTAACGAGGATGGTGGCTGTAGGTGTTTTTGTCGACGTGGGAGTTTTTACTGTGTAGACAGACTCATCACTCAACGTAGAAAGGGATTCAATATCATTTCGATATGAGTAGAAAATTTGTCTTACCGGTTTTGAATTGCACACTTTTGCAAAGTGGTTCTTTTTCCGGCAGTTCCTACATTCTTGTCCCTTAGCAGGACACATCACATGTGTTGGTGAGTATCCACAGTAGTGGCAGACATGTCCGGCGTCTTTGCCGCGTGGCTGGGTCCTCGGAGTAAACTGGCGATTATTGCCTTGTGTGTATCCGTAGTTGCGTTTTTCGTCGGTATTTCTTTTTTCTTTTTTCTTTTTCTCTGCGTGTGTACTGCCTGCGGTCTCGTTTATTGTTATGGGACGACAGGGCACGAACCACTTCTTCTCTTTCGATGTCTGCGACTCGTGTGCGAGCTAATTCAATTGTTCTGGCCTCGTCTAACACTTGTTTGGGTGTGGAGTCGTCTCGTAGTGCCCTTCGTCTGACCTTAGAGGATGAACAGCCTTGGACGATCTGTGCGAGTATTTCCCGATCTGTATCCACGAAATCACACGCGGACGCTATGGTCTTCAATCTTACATGAAATGAGTCTAGTCAACATTCTGCGATGCGCGTCGAAATTTTAATATCTCATAAGATATATTTCTTTGCGGTGTGAAATAGTCGGTCAGTGACTTCTTGGCTATTTCGTAGGTGTTTGGTATTTTTTATCCATCCGATTCGACGGTCGCACTGACGCCTTTTTGTATCTCCGTAAAGTTGTGGAAAATATCAAAAGCTTCGACTCCGGCGAAATGAAGTAGACACGCTTTCTTCTTACCGTCATCTTGAATATCTAAAGCTACGAATAGATTCTCAAGTTTGTCCAACCACTTTTGCCAGCGGATTCCATTAGTGCTCGAATTTTCGTGGACGCTAAAACTTGGAAAATTGGGTAAACCGTTGTAAGACATTCTGTTTCGTTTTTTGTTTTGTGGATTATTCCTGAAAGTAAGACAATAATACGAGCAAAAAGACAGAGGTAAAAAAAAAGACACAAACACGTTGTTCTTCGTCGGTCGCTGGGTGCATACTCTTCTCAGTAGCACGTAGCAAAACCCTTTTATTTACCTCAAATGGTCCAAGGGAAATAACTCGAATTCAAAGCGACAAACGCTACAGTCAGTTTCATATTTAGACCCCTTAACTTTAATATTTAGATTTTAGACATTCTGGTATTTTTAACATTGTTTGCATAAATGAGAAAATGCTGCCTAAATACACACACAGACAATATATATATATATATATATATATATATATATATATATATATAATTATTTCCACAATCAGACAACGCCGCAGCCCACAACCTATGAAAAGAAACAAACCGGAAGTCCTAGACTCGAGTTTCGCCCTCCTTTGGGCTCATCAGTAGAACACATCCGAACTCAGGATTCGAAACCCGAGTCGCTTGCATGGTAAGCGAGTACTCTGCCACTGAGCTACCTCGCCACATACAAGAATGTCTATTAATTTACACAGATTAAGCGAACGGCGGCGATGACCGACTGTGGAATTTACCTACTCTTTTCAACAAGGGGTGTAGTCATCCAACTACTATGAACCCAGGCCGATGACTCACAAGTAGGATTTTATACTCGCTAGGACGATGTCATCCAACAAGCTAACCAAGCGAGCAAATAAATATTAGATTTATTGAATGTGAGATGATATATATAATTATTTCCACAATCAGACAACGCCGCAGCCCACAACCTATGAAAAGAAACAAACCGGAAGTCCTAGACTCGAGTTTCGCCCTCCTTTGGGCTCATCAGTAGAACACATCCGAACTCAGGATTCGAAACCTGGTAAGCGAGTACTCTGCCACTGAGCTACCTCGCCACATACAAGAATGTCTATTAATTTACACAGATTAAGCGAACGGCGGCGATGACTACACTCCTTGTTGAAAAGAGTAGGTAAATTCCACAGTCGGTCATCGCCGCCGTTCGCATAATCTGTGTAAATTAATAGACATTCTTGTATGTGGCGAGGTAGCTCAGTGGCAGAGTACTCGCTTACCATGCAAGCGACTCGGGTTTCGAATCCTGAGTTCGGATGTGTTCTACTGATGAGCCCAAAGGAGGGCGAAACTCGAGTCTAGGACTTCCGGTTTGTTTCTTTCATAGGTTGTGGGCTGCGGCGTTGTCTGATTGTGGAAATAATTATATATATATCATCTCACATTCAATAAATCTAATATATATATATATATATATATATATATATATATATATATATATATATATATATATATATATATATATATTAAAATATTATCTCCGTACGTCTAAGTTTCATCCTTGCGGAATCATCAGTGTAGAAAATATCTATTAAAAGCACATCGCACGATTCGAACCCCGGAACAGGAGTTACATTTAACCCCAATTTCCTAAGAGTAAACCAATGAGGATACCATTAATCGCTACGGACGAAATGATAAATAAACTCTATTTATGTGTCTACGAGGCAGACAGCAATAGTCGGCCGTCATAACAATGTTCAACAGGAAAGACTTGCATTATAGCTAAGATCTGACAGCTTCTTTTATTTCTTATTAAAGGGCCCAGCTGAGAAGTGGCTACAAAAGGTATTTTAATAATAAATATTTTTAAATATTATCTACATACATATACGTTTCATCTTTGCGGAACTATCAGTGTAATAAATAACCATTCAAACCGATCGCACGATTTGAACAGGAGTCACATTTAATTCCGAGAGCGCTACGAACCAGATGAGCAATAAACTCTATGTATGTGTCACGGATGCGGAGCGCAATAATCAATCGTCATAATAGTGCTCAATAGAAAGGAACTGGCATTATAGCTTAGATCTGACGGCTTACATATACTTTTAGCAACATAAAGTCAAAAGCACATTGTGACTGACAGTTTATTGTCTTATGTTTATCACCCCTTCGTGGGACAGGCACGAGGTATTACATCACATAGTTTGAAAAACGTAAGGCGGGAAACAGTTAATCAACCGTACTTCTATATAGACAATTTCGTCAATGTTAAGACCTGTCTCCGATAAATATAAAATACTATATTAATATATATATATATATATATATATATATATATATATATATATATATATATATATAGTGTGTAGATTTCAATTTTGTGTTGAGAATCTGAATAACAGAGCTCAATGTAATTTAAACAGAGCAAAACAGAATTATAAAAAGAAAAAACTATACACACATTAAGGTTGTACACATTATAACTTATTTCGACCCCTTAATTAGGTCTCCTCAGATGTATAAACAACCACTCCTTTTTTACATAGACCAATAAAAAAAGTGAATTTATCTTTTTAAGACGATGATCAATTTCTCTCATTATTTGGTTTTTTGACGTGGTTGTTTATACATCTGAGGAGACCTAATTAAGGGGTCGAAATAAGTTATAATGTGTACAACCTTAATGTGTGTATAGTTTTTTCTTTTTATAATTATATATATATATATATATATATATAATAAAAAATATACCTATTGTAAATAAGCTACACAGTTACCTAGGCATTTAAACTGCTGATTTACTGCGAGAATAAAATATGGGGCCGCTTGTGTAATTTGCTTGACATATATTTTCATACTACTACTAAGCTCTACTCACGTATTTAGCACTGAAATTAATGAAAATATATATACACAATATATCATATCACCTCATAATATATATGTATAAACATGTAATATATGTATATATATATACATATGTATGTATATATATGTATATATATATGTATATATATATATATATATATATATATGTATATATATTAATTGGCACATCTCTTCATGAATAAATAATTCGAAGTTATTTGAGTCCGTGCATTAGCGAAATACATAGATATTTCAATAATCAATCTTAACCCGAATTTAAATATTAAGTTGTTAGTTTCCGGACAAGAAATAAGATATCGATTGTTTATTTATTTCTATGTGTAATTCAAGTCGCCGGCTATATTTTTTGACACATCGTACACTTTACCTGAAGGTATTCTGATATTTAATGATTTGGTAAATGTGGAGGTATTTATATTTTGTAAAGACTCATTGAAATTCTAAATGTTGCCTGTTGGAGGAGCGTTTTCCATTAGAGAACTCATCTCTCTTCAACAAATATAAAAATATAAAAATAAAAATGTATTTGTCATTAACTTGTGTTCTATCAGGGTTTCTTTTTAAAAAATTGTGTCTATATATGTAAAAATATTAAACAATTATCAGAGTAAATAACTAAGTATAGGTTTATATAAGCAATAAATTGAGGTAGCATATGTTCGCAATATTCGTTAAAGAGGTTTCTCTATTTCAACGACAACATACGAAGTAAATTGATAACACACATAAAAACACACTCATTTTAAGAGAATTTGAATGTCTACTGGAGAGAATTTTAATGTCTACTAGACACTTTCGTCGGGTGTCTAACGTCTCTCTGTACACGGGTTTGTCAGGTCAACCTAGCATGAGTATACCTCGAAACTTGGGTATTATGTAAAGACAGTAATGTAAGTATCTGGCTATCAGTAAGTTTCTGCCGGACCCATTTCTCCAGTTTTAAGTTGTAATGAGTTGATGGTAAAATAGTGAGTCGGTAAAGTCAATTAGTGAAAGACAAGCCTAGCCTACATATTTCTATTTAAAAGAAGATCGGTGTGTCCAATGCAAACTGGATTTGTTATGGTATATGAAAGGTCATGAGAAGATACGTAGTTACTCACAGCCAGTCTAGTGATTGTTGATTTGTGCTTGCAAAACTAACATATTAGAGAAGGCTTACAAAAATAAAATATTATTGAAGGTTTACAAATATAACATATTATAGTAGGCTTACAAAATCAACAAATTTAAGAAAGATGACAAACTAACATATTATAGAATGCTTACGACATTAACATATTAGAAAACGCTTACAAAACTAACATGTTAGAGTAGCGTTACGAAAGTAACATATTAGAGAACGCTTACAAAACTAACATATAAGAGAAGGCTTACGCAATTAACATATAGAAGGCTTACAAAACTAGCATACTAGAGAACAGTAACAAAACTAATATACTAGAGAAGGCTTACAAAACTAACATTTAATAGAAAGTTTCCAAAAGTAACATATTTGAGAAGACTTAAAAATACACATATTAGAAAAGCTTACAAATTAACATATTAGAAAATACTTAAAAAATTAACATATTAAAGAAGGGTCAAAAACTTAACATATTAAAAAAGGCTTAGAGAAATAAACATATTAGAGAAAGCCTAGAAAAATGCATATATTAGAAGAGGCTTACAAAATTAATATGTTAAAGAAAGATTATAAAATATCATGTTAGAGAAACCTTACCAAATTAACAGATAGAAGGCTTACAAAATTAACATATCGTAGAAGACTTTCCCATGAACGCCTAAGATAACGCTTAAAATATTAACACATTAAAGAAGGCTTACAAAATTAACATAATAGAGAAGGGTTACAAAATTAACATATTAAAGATTCTTATGAAATAACCTTTTTAAAGAAGGCTTACCAAAATAAACATAGTTGAGAAACCCTCGCAAAATGCATATATTAGAAGAGGCTCACAAAATTAACATATTCAAGAAGGCTAAAAAAATTAACATATAAAAGATTCTTACAAAATTAAAATGTTAAAAAAGGATTATAAAAGTATCATGTTAGATAACCTTACTAAATTAACATATATAAGGGTTACAAAATTAAATTATTGAAGAAGACTTAAGAATTAACGCAGAAGAGAACGCTTAAAAAATTAACACATTAAGGAAGGCTTCCAAAACTTACATATTAGAGAAGGCTTACAAAATTAACATATTCAAGAATGCTTACAAAATTAACATATTCGAGAAGGCTTATCAAAATAAACATATTAGAGAAAGCGTAGCAAAATGCATATATTAGAAGACCTCACAAAATTAACATGTTAAAGGAGGATTATAAAAGAATCATGTTAGAGAAACCTTACCGAAGTAACATATAGAAGGCTTACAAAATTCAAATATTCAAGAAAATTTTAAAATGTACGTATTAGTGAAGGGTTACAAAATTAACACATTAAAAAAGTCTTACAAAATTAACACATTAGCGAAGGCTTACACAGTTTACATATTCAAGAAGACTAACAAAATTAACATATTAGAGAAGGCTTACACAACTAACATATTACAGAAGGCTTACAAAATTAACATATTAAAAAGGCTTACAAAATGTACATATTCAAAAAGGCTTACAAAATTAACACATTAGAGAAGGCTTATCAACAAACATATTAGAGAAGGACTAGCAAAATGCATGTATTAGAAGGGGCTTACTAAATTAACATGTTAAAGAAGGATTATAAACGTATCATGTTAGAGAAACCTTACTAAAGTAACATATAGAAGGCTTACAAAATTAACATATTCAAGAAGACTTAAAAATTAACGTATTAGAGAAGGGTTACTAAATTAACACATTAAAAAGTCTTACAAAATTAACACATTGGAGAAGGCTTACACAACTAAAATATTAAAGAAGGCTTACAAAATTAACATATTAGAGAGGCTTACAGAATTGACATATTGGAGAACGCTTAAAAAACTAACTTATTACAGAAGGCTTACAAAATTAACATATAAAAGAAGGCTTACAGAATAAATATATGATAGAGCGCGTACAAAATTAACATTTTAGAAAAAGCTTACCAAATGTACATATTGGAGAAGGCTTACAAAATGTACATATAAAAGAAGTCTCACAAATTAAACATATAAAAGACAGTTTTATTCATCATTTCACTTATGAAAATTTACACGTGGTATGCAGACACAGATACTAAACTATACCGAAGGTATATCTAACACGACCATCGTCGCTACTAGAATTAATGGTATCTGCATTGTTGATAAAGAACTAGAAAGAGAATGATATATTCAGAAATTAAGAAGAGCCAATAAACAAACATATATATTTGCATTATTGGGACAAAAGTCGCAGGGAACAGGATTAGGTAAACAGTAAGGCTGTGTTCTTTATGGACAGGGGGAGGGGATTTGTCGTTATAAAAGAAAAGATAGTGCAAAGAACGCTATGTAAAAAAGAAATGCAATGTTTGCAGGACTTTTAGATAACAGTTATATACGACAAATATATTGTATTCGATGATAGCATAATCAGATATTTTTTTATTATTATATCCTGAACAACACAACAACATCCTCTTCTTCATCGTAGTAGTGTCTGAGTGCACCGGATAACAGAGATCTGGTAAACACCCGGGAGGATTCAGAATTAGGATCCGTCATCCTCTTGTCGTATTTGCTTGTGTATATGCAAGTAAAGACGTGTCAGATATAGAACCGCGAATCAATAGATTGAAGGTAGCAGCGTCGTTCTTGTGTGTTCTAGGCCAAACCTATCCCGACTTCGCATGCAACCGGTGTGCATTGCTGGTCTCAACGTCAGGGGTAACACATGCCCTCCTGCAGGTTAGCGAACAGCTGCGATCAGCGAAGAGGACTTCATGCAGACCAGACAACCCCGAGGCATGATCTTCGTGAGCTCTATGCAGAAGGTTGAATCGCCTATCAAACAAATAAACAAACACCTAACACACCCAGTATAGTCACTTTGCAGATACGCCTGATACGCTACAAAACTCGTGCCTCAAATGTGCATCACAAGCTGTTCGGTGCGACTGCTGTAATGGATAA
The DNA here is from genome assembly GCA_963556195.1 of Sepiola atlantica. Taxonomy (NCBI): domain Eukaryota; kingdom Metazoa; phylum Mollusca; class Cephalopoda; order Sepiida; family Sepiolidae; genus Sepiola; species Sepiola atlantica. The sequence goes on from OY744521.1 coordinate 207,633,045, forward strand.
CGACGCATACTATGGAATCGGCAGTGCCGAGTTATACGCAATTGCATTCGATATTTTTTATTCAATTACGCAGCAATGATGTTGGGAAATTTAAAATAGCAACTGTTATTTAAATAATCGTATGAACTGTACTGTATTCAATAACTATTGTGTTTCAACATTAAATAACTCTATCAAACTCATTAAATATACATTCATCATCAAAGTTTGTATTGCTTCATGACCGATTGACTTTTCAGTTGCCATTTATTATCCAGGTTTGATTAGGAAACCTCATCTAACGAAATAACTTAGCTAAACTGACATACTATTTTAAAAATACCCTCCTTCTCACATCACCTTATCTTATTAAACCAATGATATCCTTTTATATCCTAGTCCTCTTTTACTAACCTAAAACATAGACCAAACAAGAAGTAGTGGCATAGATTAGCCAAAACTCATAAACGAGAAACTTTTGATAATGTTTCCTCAATTACTGATTGCGATTGTATTTTTGTTGGTATCTATTGTCTGTTGTTTGCTTTCAAGTTTTAAAACAAAGCTATTTAGAAAGACGAATAAAACAAATCAGTTAAAATAATAAGAAAACAAAATGGAAGATAAAGGAGAAGAATCATCATGAAGCAGAATAAAGGTAGATAGTTTTATTTTTAGTTAAATCAGGTTAACGGCGCAATAGCTGCCAGCACGAGGCTTCAAGAGTCAGTGATAACGGGTTGCGTCTATAAAGCAAGACGATAACGAATGGCATTTAAACAACAAAGATATTCTTTATATGTGTCTCTGACGCGCTACAATTGATAAGTATTATGAGTTTTATTAACTTATTTTGTACTTAAATAATCCATTTGGTTCGTCTGTTTAACGGCAAATCGACACTTTTATCGCTCATTTAATGTCAAAACACAATACTTATTTTAAATAAGTTGTTATATATGAATAATTGAAGTCATATTTAGTTTAATTTCGTTCAATGCAAAGAGGGAGATACGTGGTAAAAGCTCTTCGTGAAAATCCAAATAATCCGTCGTTTGTTAAATTCTTACAATAGATATTAGACATCAATCAAAAAACATTCTCCAAATCTCAGTTTCATTGGAATATTTTAAAGGGTTTTAAGGGGCATAATACAGGGTATAAACTCCAATTTGAAATTCACATATTTGGGATTTGCATTAAATATGATCAATAGTCATTAAACCAAATTAAGCAAATTTCACTAAATTTCAGTTTCTTCTTAAGACCCATTAAGCACAAACCATAAACTTTATTCATGTTCTGAAATCAAAATCGTGTAGTGGATTTTGATCAAAAATGGAATAAGGTTCATAGATATAAGATTAAATCAAGATATAAATCTTGATTTAATCTACGTAAGCGAACATAAAAATCGTAGCATGTGCCATGGTTAGCCCCATTTCTTTGTTGAGGGCTACGTTAGATGAGACTAAATATGAAAACACTCATATTTCTTGTAGCATCTTTCCCTCGCATGGTGGTTTACCATTGATGAGTCGAAAAAAACACAAAATGAAGTTTTATCGCTCACTTTATTTCGATGGGACAACGTTTTTTCACACTCTACTACTAGTGTGGGTCTGCATTAAAGATACGTCTTCGCTATTTAGCCCAAATCTCGCTCTGACGCTTTTCCATTTCTTAGCTATTCAATTGGTTGTCTCTACATACCTAACAAGCCCAGGAACGTCTTTTGTCTATTTTACAAACCTCAAAATATCCTGTTTACATTCCACCAATCTTCCATTAAGTTCCAAAATTTGACTTCACACACTTTTCACCAGAATTAGTATCACCTTTACTTGCAACATCCCCATAGGGAAACCTCGCTACCCCCATGGCTGGAGAGACATTGATTGAACCCTAGCCGCCCAGCCTATTAGCGATAACTCAAACCATTATGCCAAATAGGCCAGTACTTGAACATAATAGATCCCATTTTGAGGAATTTTCTCGCTGCAGGTAACACATAACACATCATCATCAAGCGTTTTCTCTGCATACTGCAGAATACGATATATTACTGTTAAATGTCTCCAAGAACTTTCACTGCTTAGTTTAACTTAGTGATTGATAAGGAAGTACAGGAGCACGCGTTCTCACGCCATGTTCCTGATGGTTGGCCTCTTTTCTGTACCAGTTCACCATATCTTCTTAACATGCGTTGCTCTTGATTTTTTGTGTGTTTCTACAGCCCTAACACTTTCCATTTAACTACAAAGGATATGTGCGCATGTTTTGTCTTAACTAAAACTAGCAAAAATATTCTCACTCCCGGTCGCACATTTTTGGTAATATATATCACAAAGTAACATATACTACCCTGCTTTTCCCAGAGAAAGTGACAATTCTCGGGGGAGAGGGGTATCATGACTAAGAAACATATACTACCATACCCCCCGTCAAAAAAGAGGGAGGTAATACCTGAAATTAGAGTTTCATAAAAACATAACAGATACTACACTATCCACCAAAAAGAGGAAATATTGCATGAGAGAATGAAAACAGAAGAGATACCCCCCCCCCCAATGAAGAAGGTAATCTCTGGAAGGAAAGTATCACAACCACATAAATGATACCTAACTATCCACCTAAGAAAAGGAACAGCTAATGCATGGAAGTTTCGTAGCATGACAACTACACTACCCCTTAAATTGAGCACTGGAATATATTAATGGTATAGTTTTAGCGTCAGATATAGAAGTAAGAGTATAGTTTCGGCTTCAGAACAACAGATACGAAATTTTAATTTCGTAATATACGAGACAAAATTATTAGTAATAGCAGTAGAAATACAGTTTCAGCTTCAGACAGACAGGTACGAAATCTCCATTAATAACAGATGTCTCTTATTTTAATTCTATCCATTTACTTCACTCCTTCACGATGCTTTTATTATGCTACTTTGAAAAGGGATGGCTTGTCCATTGTTGTGTCTGTCCATTTGACACACTCAATGCAATATAGCATAGCTGTCAGTAGATATATGATCATATAAAAATAACGAATAGTTTATATTCTTGCTTTAACGAATTTAGAGATGACGTGTTAGAGTATATTATCGGCAGACATTCTCGCCATTTTGTTTATATTATCGTGAGTGGACAGACAATGGTTAGAATAAAGCGGGAAAGGGTAATAGTGAAAACTGGTTGGATTTACATGCATATATATATGTATTCCCATATAGACAGTTTGTCGAAGACAAACGTTATTTGGTACCTAATGTGATATGATATACAAAGGGAAACCAGACATTACTGCCGAACAAAGAATAGTTAAATCGATAAAAATGTGGGTTACCGGGTTTAGAGCATAGACAGAGATGCATGAGCAATGTGTAAGTGAATGTTACTAACTCTGTTGTAAAATTCTGGGAACAGCATCTTCAACCAGAAGAATTTGTCGTAAGATGACTGCTACCAGGATTTGTGAAAAAAATGCATGCTAATATGGCAGCCGGTCGGACTGCGTCCGATGGCTTTGAAAGGCAATACGCAAAAGTGGAAATCCTCGTTCTTGATTCTCAACGTAGGCCGAATTAGATTTTTCGAATTTCCAGAAAAAGTGAATTCACTTCGTTGACCAGTATGATTTAAGTGTTATAACGTTTATATAATCCAAGGAAGATCACTCTGGAGCTAACATTAATATTCTCAGCGGTTATCCGAGACGAACGGCGGTTTAAAGTTACACGTAGCCTATTTTTATGTTGAAGGGTGGGCATCCAGGACTTATGCGGTGTAGTAATACTTCGTCGCGTTCAGTTGTAGCAGAAATCATATATCCTAAGTAGTTAAATGCATCACCTGGGAGATGGCTGCTTTAGCTATAGTTGGTTTCAGTGTCTGTAGTCAAGCATGTGCTATTCTAGCATCTTATTTTCAAATCTATTTCGTTCGGTTACAGACTTAGCAGATCAGGAAATACTTTTAGGTTAACTATGGAATCCATAATGATCGCAACCTAACATAGTTTCGGATTCTTTTCGATAAGGATTGATACTTTGTGTTATTTTTATTATTCGGACTACTGTTCTCATCTTGGATAGTATTCACACAACGTTTCGGCCGATGTAACCTTCGGCTTTCTTTAGGTACGTCTCGTCGAACACGCGAATATTGATGCCGAACTTCGAACGAAACACTTTATTTAATTCACGGTGGCGCAACGGATATATGTGCTAAGTTATAATCAGTGAGAGTCTTCTGGGGGTTGAAGGTTTAATCCTCAGTACGGATAATACAAAGAATAAAATTACGAATACTAAAAATGTTTACCCGATCATAGCTGACAGAACGAGGGCAAGCTTACTCGTGGGTTAAATAAATGGTTCCGGGGGTAGCTTGCTCTCGTTCCGTCAGCCATGACCGGGTAGAAATCTTAAATAAGATTGTATCGTCCGTAATGAGGATTGAACCTTCAAGCTCCAGAAGTCTGTCACTTAGAACTGATTATTACTTAGCACGTATATCTGTTGCACCACGGATCCCTAAAACTTCTACCCGGTTATGGTTGAGGAACCAAGAGCCAGCTACCCTGTGGATTAAATAAAAGGACCCGTTCGAAATTCCATATAAATTCTTGAGTTTAACATGAAGCTTCCTGAATCTGAAAGAGGGCAGTAATTACATCGGTTGAAATGTTGCGAGAATAACATCTAAGATGAGACCAATAGTCCGAATAATCAAAATAATATAAATTATTAATCCTCATCTAAAAGAATTATGAAACATAACATACTTCATACAACTTGCTCTAGACCAATGTGCCCTAGACACATTGATGTTATGCATTAGTTCAACAATCAAATCCCTGTCAATTAGACCCAAACGCTGAAAACGACTTTAAACATTTCACATAATACTATTTCTTCTTATTTGTTTTGCATAATTCCAGCTCCCGAAAAAATGTATAGAAAACTTTTCTTCCATAACAGGATGTACCTGACATTACCAAACTTAATTCCTCGCTTACAAGAAAGCGAAGATCAAAATTTTACAAAGATCGAATATCTTACATTCGATTGGTATTAAAAAGACCTCGTATTTTTTCTTTGAAAAGACGCACGTCTTATGCAAAGGGGCATTCTGTAAAAGAAGTAGAGACGAACAAATCCCACTTAAGCAGAAAAGACGAAGAGAATTTGACGGCGAAGGTACTTTTTGGACCAACATCTGTGGGTGACAGACTTAACAATGGCTGGGAAATCCGCGGTTCGATTTTCCTACGACTCGATTATGTTGTCCTGTCACACTGTTCGATGGAGACGACATGGCGGTTGAGAGGAGAATCAAGTGCTGAATTAATTTTCAACTTTCCTGTCTGGGAAGTATTATTTTTCCGGTCCAGTAAGAATTGTTTTTTGTCTGGTATTAAAACAGGAAATAACGTAACGAGGTTCATCGAACTTCGAAATACACACACACACACACACACACACATATATATATATATATATATATATATATATATATATATATATATATATATAACAGAAAAAAGAAAAACCAACATTTTTTATATATTCATCAACGTTTCGTCTTTATTTTAAGACTTCCTCATGATGATTTATTTGAAGAAATTACATACAAGCACAATATTTGGAAATATGTCGTGCGTTTGTGACGTTACAACGATGTTTTGTTCTTTTTTCGAACAAACCATAGCCGTAAGAATTAAAAATGTGTGATGCGTTTATGAAATGGAATGAATGTTTTCGTTCTTTTTTCAAACGAACCATAGCTGTTAGAATTCAAAATTGATGATGTGTTTATGAAATCGAAACGGTGTTTTTCTTTGTTGTTTTCTATTTGTTTTGATTTTTAGTATTATGTTATTATCGATATTATATGCAAGGCTTTGTTAGCAATTGAACCTTGATCTACATTCGGAAAAAAACAACATTCTGTTTACGTCATAATCGCACCACATTTGTTTTTATTCCAACCACTATGTTTCATTTGAAAATGAAAAGAAGAAAATAACATTAATTCCATTTCATAAACGCATCACACATTTTGAATTCTAACGGCTATGGTTTGTTCGGAAAATAAACAAAAATGTCCTTTTTGCGTCAGAAACGCATGAAATATTTTCAAATATGTTACTTGTATATTATTTTTTTAAATCAGGCTTCCTGGGGAAGTCTTGAAATAAAGACGAAATGTTGATAAATATATAAATAATTTTGGGTTTTCCTTTCTTTCATCACGTTGGAATATTGTTTCCATAATGTTTATCATATATATATATATATATATATATATATATATATATATATATATATATATGTGTGTGTGGGTGTGTGTGTGTGTGTGTGTGTGTGTAGTTTTATATTACATAGGTGTTTTACTAATGTATCACCATTTATCAAGACCAAAAACGACTCGAGGATACGATGGAATGATTGTTAGTTTAGAGATAAATGCTTGCTGGGATGGACTAAGTTCGACTGTTTGTGGGCATAGTTCATAAGAAGAACTTGTTGATATTGAATTTGAAGACGAAAATGTTGTAATCTTCAGAGAAGCAGTCCCGTTGTAATATGTTCCACAGACTGAAAGCCCTGGCGAAGCAGCTCTGTTTGTGGAAATTTCGGCTGAGACTAGGCATACGGAAGAGAATGGAAAGTGTTTTACGTTGTGCTAGAAAAACGATTTCTTGCTGTTAATTTCTTACAGAGATTGGAACTCAGTCGAACACCTTCCAAAGAAAATAACAACAGAAACTTATATTAACAAATAATAATGTATGTGTCTATATTTATTTCAGTATTTTTTTCAACATTGTTCAATACATGCGAAGATCTTAATAATAGTGTGACACTATGACATTTTACTGGTACAATATTAATTAGTTAATTAAGTTGAATTTATTATGGAAGAATTCATTGAAAGAAAAAGTGAACACACTTTATCGCTAATTATTACTTTCGCTCGACACAAATGATTTTATTTTTAAAGTTTATATGCCATATGTGTGACTCATGTTTAATTGTCATATTTTATTTAAAATTTGATTTTTCATCGACTGTGAGCAAACGTGGCACCCATTTTGAACACCGCTTACTCATTGAAAATGTCCATGGAAAATGGTGAATACACTGCCTTCTGATATATTGTGTCTGTTTTCTGTTGATTCTCATCTTACTCTGTTCTCTTAAGGAGAATTCCGAGACGGGATACATATTTTCTTTTTTCTTCTGAACCTACGGTTCGATTATATGTCACAAATTCGTAACATATATATGATCCACTCCTAAACTAAAAATTACGATCATTCTGAATAATGCAAGACTACTCGCTCTCCGAGCGGCAATTACTGAGGTTGTAGTCTTTTTGACAAAAACCAAAGAAATAATTTTCATTTGACATTTTGCTAATTTAGAGGAAAACAACAAAATGATGATTGTCGTAGTGTTATTTTATATATTCTAATGTGGGGAAAATATACTGTGCATGAAAACTTTGGGGTTTTTATAGGAAAAACCAACAAAAAGGTTAATTGATATGGTCTTTAAGATATTCGACGTCGATGAATTTTATTTTGTTTCAGCATGAAAATAAAAATGAATTCCTCATTAAAACTGGTTATATAATGAAATGAATTAGCATAAAGGTTGAACGTCGATTGGTCAAATAAAACTGAGCAATTCAAATGGGAACTTTGTACCTTTCGCCTTTATTATAAAAAAAACTTTAAAAAAATACTTAATGAATAGTAAAGAAAATGACTTTATTTGTAATTTGGAATAATT
>OY744521.1:207645824-207673324 GCA_963556195.1 Sepiola atlantica
TCATTTTTTTTAAAAGCATCTATTGTTAAATTTAATAAGGAATAGGTATAATAAATACCTTTATAAGCATTAAGATGCGATATCAATTTTTTTTTTCCATAAAAAAAAGAAAAACATTAAATCGAAACCGATTTTTTTTTTTCGTTTTCTTTTTTTTATTAAAACTAGCATTTGTTTTGTTAGTTTAAAGTGATACAGATATTTCGCCAAAACCTGGCATCATCGGTGTGTTAATATATCCTGATGTCATCGGATTTGTATTTTTTTTTCATCTCTTAACGGCTTGTTGTTATACAGCCGAATGGGTAAGATGTAGTTTCCCATCATCAAATATGAAGAACGTGATGCAACACGTGATTTGTATAAGTGTTTAAAGTTCATTTTTTTTAAAAGCATCTATTGTTAAATTTAATAAGGAATAGGTATAATAAATACCTTTATAAGCATTAAGATGCGATATCAATTTTTTTTTTCCATAAAAAAAAGAAAAACATTAAATCGAAACCGATTTTTTTTTTCGTTTTCTTTTTTTTATTAAAACTAGCATTTTTTTTGTTAATTTAAAGTGATACAGATATTTCGCCAAAACCTGGCATCATCGGTGTGTTAATATATCCTGATGTCATCGGATTTGTATTTTTTATCTCTTAACGGCTTGTTGTTATACAGCCGAATGGGTAAGATGTAGTTTCCCATCATCAAATATGAAGAACGTGATGCAACACGTGATTTGTATAAGTGTTTAAAGTTCATTTTTTTTAAAAGCATCTATTGTTAAATTTAATAAGGAATAGGTATAATAAATACCTTTATAAGCATTAAGATGCGATATCAATTTTTTTTTTCCATAAAAAAAAGAAAAACATTAAATCGAAACCGATTTTTTTTTTTCGTTTTCTTTTTTTTATTAAAACTAGCATTTGTTTTGTTAGTTTAAAGTGATACAGATATTTCGCCAAAACCTGGCATCATCGGTGTGTTAATATATCCTGATGTCATCGGATTTGTATTTTTTTTTCATCTCTTAACGGCTTGTTGTTATACAGCCGAATGGGTAAGATGTAGTTTCCCATCATCAAATATGAAGAACGTCATGCAACACGTGATTTGTATGTGTTTAAAGTTCATATTTTTTTTATTTTTAAAAAGCATCTATTGTTAAATTTAATAAGGAATAGGTATAATAAATACCTTTATAAGCATTAAGATGCGATATCAATTTTTTTTTCCATAAACAAAAGAAAAACATTAAATCGAACCGATTTTTTTTTTTTCGTTTTCTTTTTTTTATTAAAACTAGCATTTTTTTTGTTAGTTTAAAGTGATACAGATATTTCGCCAAAACCTGGCATCATCGGTGTGTTAATATATCCTGATATAACTACATCTTACCCATTCGGCTGTATAACAACAAGCCGTTAAGAGATAAAAAAAATACAAATCCGATGACATCAGGATATATTAACACACCGATGATGCCAGGTTTTGGCGAAATATCTGTATCACTTTAAACTAACAAAAAAATGCTAGTTTTAATAAAAAAAAGAAAACGAAAAAAAAAATCGGTTTCGATTTAATGTTTTTCTTTTTTTATGGAAAAAAAAATTGATATCGCATCTTAATGCTTATAAAGGTATTTATTATACCTATTCCTTATTATATATATACATATATATATATATATATATATATATATATATATATATATATATATATATATATATATATATATATATATATGTGACGATGAAACGCGGAATTCTCTGTCTAGCTTATTTTCCACAAATAAGTTTTCATAACTACCACCTATTTCTACTCACGTATATATCACTGTTGAAGTAAATACTGAAAATTGATACATAAAAGATGATAGCTGTTTATAACATTTTATGTGGTTACATGAAATAATATATATATATATATATATATATATATATATATATATATATATATATAAATATATATATGCGTGTGTGTTCCTTTGTGTGTGTGCTTATTCTATGAGGATAATATGTTTTGAGATAAATATAATGAGATGCGACACTTTACTCGCTATTCTGCATTACTCGCAACAAATTCCACGATTCCGTGTTTACGTTTAGATTAAAGCGGTAAGTTGATGCTTATAAGTCACATTTTTAATGTAATATATAAATGTGAATGTTTCTGAGTTGCATGCAAATTTAATAAACTGAGATGAGGTAATCGTTCGCAATAGACTTGCTTTTGCAAATGCCATACACCTGCAGGCGTTATCTAAAATTCTTAAAATGGTAATTAGATCTTGTCACATAGCAATATCTTATGTAGTGCGAGAAGAGGGGCCAATGGCGTAGAAAACGTTTTCCGTTTTCAATTAATTAGTCCTGGCAGTGCGTTTTTGGTGCCTCTGTGTGGAAATATCTTCAGATATCATAAATATTTAATTATTAAGTTGTAATCGGAGCGGTCGACCACAAAATTAACTTATATATTAATCGAGACAGTTAAAGTATTTCTATGAATTACAATTTACTTGTGTGTATGTGTGTGTGCGTACGTGTGAGATAAACTCCCTGTACATGCATATAGCAGTCAAAGTTTATAAAAGCGTTGTAGATATAATTTACCAGCGTCTATTCCGTGGTTTAGTTGTGAGAGCTGGCGACTATTAACAAGATGGATAGGCGAAGAGCTGTGATACAGTCTAGGATGCCTATATATATATATTTGTTTGTTCTCCGGTTGAGCACTGTCTTTAAATGTTATTGCGTGCTACTACTTTGCGTAATGCAAAGCTCTTTGTAAATACACGAATAGAGCACTGTAAATTCGCAATCAATGTTTATAAAAATATTGTTAATATCATTTGCCTATCTTAGTGGTGAGACTTGCCAACTATAAACTAGGTGAATGGATGTTCCATTCCTGCCTAGGTGCTAGTCTAACGGCACTGAAGAGCTGTGACAGTCTTTCTGGGGATGACTATATATATATATATATATATATATATATATATATATATATATATATATAATTTGATTATTATTCCACGTCAGCTTCTAGCGAAATATTTTTAAGAATGATTGGTGAGGTATGAAGCATAACGATGTTGCATTTATAATTATCATTTTGTATTTTATTTAGTCCTCCGCTCTTTGTCAAAAAATAGTACAAAATGAATAAAATTAGAACCTTTGAGAAAACTGGAATTTTTAACTTAGTACACCGTTCATTCTTTGTCTTAACGTGCAAGTTAGTTCACGCGAAACCTCTCGGCCGATTGGGAAAGAAAATCGTGGTCTCTTCTGTAAGTACTCGATGCATTTCTATAAAGAATTCTGACGTCACAGATATCGGGAAACCAATGTCAACAATAAAATCATCTGATTCATACGAAATGAATGAATGGGATATTTAGAAATGTCTCGTCTGTATAGGCAAGAAATATTTCAGAAACTAAATCCACGTACAATCATATTTATTTCTAATATAATAATACATTTTATGAAAAGAAACGAACAGCAAGTTATTTTTAATAGCATTAATGTAGACCAGTTAAAGAGTAAAATGTATTAATTCAGAAATATTGAGAAAAGAATGATATTTCAAAGGTATCGGTGTTTTTGATAAATGTCTACAAGAATTGTAGTTGCATATTACTGTCTTATATTTTATAAGATTGCCGTGTATATATAATATTCTGATATTTTTCTAAGAGCGTTTTACCTGGATTCTTTACCCGTATGTTGTGAAGTTTCATTTTTCTATTCTAAAATTAAACCTATCATATGAATTGAAGACGGAGTGTTCATATGATAGGTTTTATTTTGTTCAAGAAGGCTGTGAAAATTATCCAGAAACACATGTAAGATTTTTGGCTCCAAAACTGACATTAAATCATAGTATGATATAACTCTGATCTGTAAGTTTATTAATATATAGATATATAGGGTGTCCTAAAAAGATATATGCACGGTTTGCATCGTTATAACTCGTTCAATTTACTGATTTTCACTTGCAAAGATTAGAAGAATGAGAAGACACATGTACAAATGCTGACAGTAAAAATAACAAAGGTTGTAGGTCTATTTCTTCAGTATATGAAACGTGTATTTAGTTGGGGTTAGAGTTTACTTTATGAACATTCTGAAATTACCCAAGGTTGGCGTTACCTTTATTAAAGGTTTTTTGTTAATTTCACCGTCATTATTTTTGAATGTGTATTCTTACTCTTCTACACTTCTTTCAATCTTGTTTGAAAGTTAAAATCGGTAAATTGAACGAGTTATATCGATAAAAGGGTGAATACATATTTTGGGGACATCCTGTATATATATATATATATATATATATATATATATATATATATAAAGTAAAATATGAATCTATATTTATATGAATTTCGCCCCCGTAGGGAAGTGTCATGATAAGTGCACAGTTATTTTGTTACTGGTTGTTTTTATATATCCACGTGGTGTTTAGTCTACCTAACTAATCAATTAGATTCAACAATGGAAGTGTTCTCGAATTTCCAAGCGCACCCTTAAGAGGGTTTATGGGGTCATAACACGCGTAAATCGTCAAATATATCCTATTTTTATGAAATTCAAATCATATATATAAGATTTGGAAGGTGTCTTGAATCTTAAAATGCCTTCTTAACCAAAGTTGGCTATGGGAGCCGAACCTCGTTTAAATCTTCTTATTTATATCCTATGTATAAAGTGTTTTTCGGTGAAGAAAATAGAAGTGATCCCAAATGTTTGCATTACTCTCAAATGTGCCGAATATATTCGTGATACCACCTCTAAGTGACAGATTGGGGTAGAATCCTTTTAAAACTTCAAATACGTATATCCGATTTTAATGAAATTTAAACCATATATATGATACACTAATTCAGAGAGTTTTCCAACATTTCAGCTTTTTCCGGGGCAAAACGGGAGAGCGAAGCATTAAAAACAAAAAAAGTAATATAGTGTTATGAACATAGCGAAAGAGTACATAGTAGACATCTTCATCGGGGGTCACTTACTAGTATATATATATATATATATATATATATATATATATATATATATATAGATAGATAGATAGTACAGATTTGTTGTTGTATTTTTGTTTTGCTTTTTGGCGATACTGACAGCTATAATGAACGCTATCATAAGTTTCCTCCCTTACATATATTAAATGCATGAAGTTTCCCTTATTTATTGATTATATCTTATAAAAGTAATGAATAAATCGTCCCATAATGGGGGCGACTTAATGCATATAATATATGTATGGGATGAAACTCTCTCAACACTTAGGAAAGCGACCTTAACATATGATAGCGTTCATAACAGCTGTCTTTATCGCAAAAAAACAATAACAACAAATTTCAACTATTTAAGCATAAAAAATCGTACATATTTCAGGCAAGCTCTCGTCGCCTACACATAATATTGTAGACTACAGACAATATGGTGTTGGGTTCGAATGTTGCCAAATTCAGCTACGCTGAAAATCGGTAGTGCCATGAAACACATGTGTACGTGGGTTAATTTTACAATATATATAAACATAATTATTTAACAATAAATGTGTAATTATTATCCACGTACGTATATGTTTCATCTCAGCTGAATCTTCAGTGTTAACTGCTAAAACCGGGCGCACGATTCGAACCCCGGAACACGTGTCACATTTAACTCAATTCTGAGCGCTCTAAGAAAGGATGCTACTTCTCACCGTTACACGACGAGTAGGGAAATAAACTCTATTAATGCCAAATCAGGCGGACTAACATAGAAAGCCTCCTTAACAGTGTTCAACAAATCACATAGACTGGTACTTGCATGTTTTAGCTTAGATTAGACGGCTTATATTATTTCTCAATAAAGGGTCCGGCCGAAAGGGGGGGGGGGCTATAAATAATCATTTAATAATAAATATTTCATTACAATCCCCATACGTATGCGTTTCGTCCTTTCGGAATCTTCAGTGTAGAGAAAACTGTTCAAACCGGCCGTACACGAATCACCTTTAACTCAATTCGAGCGCTCTAACAAACCGTTACACAACTAAAGAAATAAACACTATTTGTGTAAAATCAGGCAGACAAAATAGTCAGCCGTCTTAACAGTGTTCAACAAATGACCTAGAAAGAAACTTGCATTTTTAGCTTAGATTAGACGACTTATTTCTGTCTTTCCTCTTCTACATTTAGAAGTATGGTTTAATTTAACCTGCATAGCAGAACATCATTGAATATAAAGTCTGTTTTGCCTAAACTCCCAATGTTGTCTTGATTTAGAGATTTTATACTTTTGACCTAAAAACTAAAGTTACCATAACAAGGATCGGTTTGACTAAAATAAGTATCCATCTCTGTCGGAACCATTGCCATATTGAGATCAGTATTGTTTGCTAATGCCGGCGTTCCTTCTAAACTCCGTCAATGGCAATACTTTCACCGAGTCTTTTTCTTTAATTTTACTGGCCCCACTTTTCATTTGCGTTACAATTCCATCAGAGAACTGGCCCACAATTCTTTAAACAAATCGAGCAAGTTACTCTGGGTTATTTCTTATGGCAGCCGACACTTGTCAATTTTCCTACCGCCGTCTATTTTTCTGTGAGCTGCAACTGTTAATTTATTGGCTCCATTGTTATATCGCTCGTCTATCCCTTGATGATTTTCAAAGATTTATGTGTTTAATCCTCCTCGTCTTCCTCCTCTTCTTCCGGTTTCTCCTCCTTTTCCTCCAGTTTCTCTTTTCAGCTCATCTATTTATCGTTTTATAACGCCAAAAGATACTAGTTATTAACTGACTTCCTTTACTACAGCTTTGAATTAATGTTTCTTGTAATCATAAAATATTGGGGTTAACTTGATAACTAGTGCATTAAAATCTGTTTCAGAATTTATGCGATGAGTAAATTACATTATTTATTGGATTTCGTTCAAAATTTAATGATACTCAAATGCTTTTTTCTACATCATATTGGGAATATATCAGTTATTAATTAAGACAAAGTATTTTAAATAATCTTACATTATATCAGCATGCGTGGTTATTAAATGAAATAGTTTCGTCTCAGATGTGCGCTTGGTTTATTTTAAAATAATTGAAACTTATGAAGACATTTTTAGAGGTATTAGCAGTGTGCTTTTTTTTGGGGGGGTCTGTGAATTTCTGTATGTGTGTTTGCATGTGTATGATTATCTTAATGCGTTTTTATATGTATGATTGTGAGAGAGTTTCTGCATGTCTGCTTGATAATTTGTAGTTACACATTAATATTTCTATTGAATTTGGTTGTAAATGTAATATGCGTGGATGTGTATACGTGTGCGTGTGTTTATATATATATATATATATATATATATTTATATATATATATATATATATATATATATATATATATATATATGAAAGGAAATGGTAATTTTCTTGAAGCATTGCTAGTAAACAAGTAAATATGAAGGTGAGAATTCCGAGGCAGAAGCAACGCAATGTTGAAAAACCGGAAGGTGGAATAAACAAATATAAATGACAAGAGACGGTAAATCTCAGATCAATTCATTTATATTTCAAAATTTAAATATAAATACACTAAATTGTAAAATTGGTGTGCTTACTGTTAAATATTTAAAGGTGCGGAATGGTAAAGACTTTAATCATTTCGAGAGTAACAACCTCTCTTTTTCATAAAGAAAACAAAAGTTGGACTGGCTTTAAATGTTTAACAGTAAGCCCACCAATTTTACAATTTACTGTCTTTATATTTAAGTTTTGAAATATAAATAAATTGATCTGAGATGTACCGTCTCTTGTCATTTATTTTTGTTTATTCCACCTTCCGGTTTTTCAACATTGCATTGCTTCTGCCTCGGAATTCTCACCTTCATATATATATATATATATATATATATATATATATATATATATATATATATATATATATATCAGAGTTTTATTGTGCATAGTATTCTGAAATGATGCTTTTCTGTGGGTCTATATATGCTGGTATGCGCTATTGATACCCTGTCGTTTTTTTTCAAGAGAGAGATAGATATGGAGAGAGAGAGAGAGAGAGAGAGAGAGAGAGAAAAAAAGAGAGAGATGGAGATGGAGAGAGGAAGAAAATGTGTGTTTTGTAGTTGGGCAGAAACAACTGTTTTAAATAAAAATGGTTTGGAAAAAAATTCGAAACATTTAACAAATTACTATATTTATATTTGAGATCTAGTAATATGAATACATTATTTACCTATAAACCCAACTTTTGTGGAAATGGTAAGGAAATTAAACAATATGTATATATATTTATATATATATATATATGTATATTGCGTTTCTAAAAGAAATTATTTGTCAATTCTCAGCGTTTCTTTAACATTTGACACTTACTGGGGTTTTTTATTATTGACCTAACTTTAAACAGATCGGATCATATATGCAATAATGCCAAGGAAGACGTTTGAATTTAGATATATTGATCTTCACATATATTGAATGTTGACTGTTTTTGCCTATTTTTATGGAATCTAATATATTCTTTATATTATAATATCCCTATGGATGATAACCTTTGACACCTGATGATATATCTGGTGATTCATTTTTCCAAAGACTTTCGGATCCTTTCAGATCGCCCCGTTTTGTTTATTAAGGAAGTCTGGTATTTATTTGTGAATTTTTTAGAAGTATGTTTAATATATTGTTAAGTATATATTTTTCCCATTTGGGGGTTTGGGAATTCTCGGCGATTTCTAACAGCCAAATACGAAATGACGAAAATCAATGGAGAGTTACCCGTTATTAAGAAGACGCATGCAAGTGTTACGTTCGATTGTTTATAAGTTGGTCTCAACTGTTTCTTGTTTTGTTCTTTTTGCTTTGATTTCTGTCGTCCATATATTTTGGAAACACACACACATGCATTGCTGTTTGTGTAGACAAATGAACCTCTTAGGCAACTGACAACGTTTACATTGAGATTCGCTTACTCCCAGCAAGTGCCGAATTATATCTAACGAGTTAGGAGCGACGATTGTAGTTTTGACGGTCAGGTTTCGATCCCAGGTTGAGGCTGCTTGCCTAACAACATTGAAGAGCTATTATACAGCGAACCAGTTTGTCTGTGTATTACTAATATATATATATATATATATATATATATATATATATATATATATATATACTAGCATGGCTACAGGGTATTATGCGGGGTCATTGACAACAAAACAAAACTATTCTAAAAACGTGTGCATGAAATAGATTGCCAAAATAATGTCTCGTGTCTAATTAATTCTGTTTGGTTTATACGTTGCTAATTATGTTACTCTATGTACAAATCTCTTATTTGGAAGAAAAACGTTTAAAAACGTATCCTCAGTCTTGATACACTTTTAACATAAAGCCACAATTCGCCCATATCTGGGCTGGTGCATCACCCATTAGCTTCTTCCTGTTGGTCAGGGTGTAAATATGAGTTTTTATCCTAATACGTCTCACACTGACTGCAAAGCTCCAGCCTCTGTTGCATCGCCGCATCACCACAGTGTTGCATCCCTGTGCTTGGCTTTCAAATTCTTCCACAGAGTTTGCTCTGCGCAACGTAATAAACCCGGACTCACCCGACTAGCTGCAAAATCCAACCATTTCACGGTAGAGGTCCCTAGATGCTAGAAAAGTTTCTACTCAAATAGTATATTTCCTCGGTTCGCTAGCATTTGGAATTCCTTTCCTGCTTCTTGTTTCCACCACTGTACCAGCATGCAGAAATTTAAATTTAATATAGTGAAAAGATCTTGCTGCCCATATTCCCAGCCACGTTGTCCCTTATAAATCAGGCTCCTATCACAGTAGCCCCTTTACGCTTCAATGGCAATATCCCTTGTTTGGGGGGGGGGGGAACAAAAGTACAACAAAAGAAAGAACACACATACACGCATAGTATTTTGAGACAAAAATAAAAGTTCAGTTCAGTGGCATTCTCGTTACTTTCCGAACGCACGTTCTATTTTAAAAAAATAAACGTTCAATTAATTATCCCTGGTTACTATATCCTTAGGATCGACACTTTTTTTTAACACAGTTTGTATTTTGAATAATACAAACATTAAGATAAAGGTATTGCCATAGGTTAATGTAATTTTTTAACTTATCTCATATTTTGAAAGGAAATGAATTTTCAATGCATTGTTCTTGGTTAAAACATCTTCATTCTCGTTACTTCCTGGAAAATAATATTAAAACTGTGAGAATATGCGGCTTTTTTTTCTTATTTTCAATGTATTATCATTTAAATTATAATAACAACTATGATTTAAATTAAATTATGTTTTCCATGAGTACATTTTATTTGTCAAATATGGAGCCATCCATCATTTCAGCAGAGAAACACACTATAGATTACAACAAAATCATACTGCATTTTGATTTTCTGTGTGTAAATATTAAAACAAGAATATTAATCAAATGAGATAAACAATATTTAAATAATTACAAAACTATTAGTCTAAACTTAAGTAAAACAACATGGTGTGTTTTAGACATAGGGTAATATTATTTAATTAAACGTTTAGCTTATTATTAACTCTAAATCTACTTAATTTAACTAAATAATTAAACATGAAAACAAGTTCCTCATTCTGATTTTAGTTTGAGGAACCAATTTTGCATTTTGGGTTTAAATCGGGAAGAAAATCAGATTGACGAACTTACTTGGAAGAGTAATAAATCTGGCCGAATCTGACTAAAATAAGAAATGTTACATTAGCAAAAAGGGATCAACATTCTTCCACTAAATAAATAATGGCTCAACAACTAAATAGATATTAACTTTATTCACGGGAAGACAGGAACAAAATGAAGATAGTATAATAGGCTGATTCATGTCGATTAGACGAAATAATATTATCCTGGAGTTCTTGACTCATCTATCGCTGGCCCAGGTAGAGAGCGCAAGATATACGTCTTGTCTGTTTGAGAGACAAACTGATTTATGTTGGCTCGTGTTCGCGCCGAATTTCGTTACACGTAAGAGTGTTATTCGCCCACGCGATGGAGAGGTGATGAATACATAATCGCTATGCCGAATTACAATCTAACCGCCGGTCACGTAGGCCGATACAAAAATAGTTCGCTCATGTTTATTGTTTTTCTTTTAGGATTTCTCAATACGATTATTTTAAACTTCATATAAAAATAGAATTCAAGAAACCCGAATCGATTTCAATCTACTTTAAAACTTAATCAATTAAACTTGTAAATTAGCCGTAACAGTGATTCTGTGAATCACGATTTTAATGATATGAAGTTATTTATTGATATTAAAGTAATTAAGATGGGTGAATAATTTAAATAATATAAGAAAGTATTTCTCTTTCTCACAGAAGAGAGGTTGCTAGACTTTCTCTACTCTACGGTTATTTTCATGGTAGATTCTCAACTGAGCTCCAATCTATTGTTTTCCCTGTAAAACATTCACCAAAAAATCGTCAAGCTACAGCAAATCTAAATAATTGTCATTTCTCTTTCTGTACACTTAAAAGTCAACAGAACTTACATGAACAATGTTTCTTTCCAATGACGACCCTCTGTAGAACACAATACTACGGGGCTGCTTATCAGCTGACTACAACATGTTCATTTTCAAGTCCAATGTTAACAATGTTGTCATCTTAGCTAATCAAATTCTGCCCAGTGTCAACTATCGTTACCAATCCTCACAATGTTGTCTCACCGTCCACCTAACAAACTCATTGACTTTTATCCTCGAGTGGCCTTTAGGTTTTGATTAGCGGCGACCCAGTAGTACGTAAAAAATTTGATTAATAATTTAAAAATTCAATAATCTGAAATAAGAGTTAGAAAATTTAAAGGAATTATGGCTTCGGTAGTGACGGAGATTTGGTTGCAGACAGACGCATACTCTTTATTGAAATAAAATTTGCGGAAACTAAATTAAAACTTAAAATTATAAAAATATAAAACTTAAAAGAAAGAAATAACTTTTTGAACGTCATGCTTGGATAAAAGAATAAGTTACTCCTAGGAATATAACAAACATGAAGCTATTATTTTGCTCATGAAGACAAAAATAAGACTTTTGTGTATAAGTTGTTTTTGTGACTTTTGCATTCCTTGTCAAACAAGATTGAAAGACTTTTTCTGCTTTTGTAAGTTATTGGTGAGATCTTGCATCAGCTCATATATGTATGTTTGTTGGCTGTTTTTTTACAGCATGTCAGCCGTCGTTGAGTAATTATATACCGAAAGCGTGCATATGTTTTTATACGATTGGTTTGTATTGTAATTAAGTTTGTGGGCGTATATTCTGTGAATGAATAATCTGTACACAATAGTTCCTATTTTACCCACAGATCAGACTAACACAGGAACTCCTACTTCGGTTTAGAGTCATATAAGTCCATACAACAACAACCGTAGAATAACGATGGCTGAAATCATTTGATGTTTTCTGACTTAAATGCTTGATACTGATTGGAGCAAATGCTCAATTTCGATTGGTTCCCTATGTCAGGATTTAACAAATCAGAAACAATCTCTGCTGAGGTTGTGCACATGTTCTCAGTTGTGATATAAAGAATTGCGTTCGCGCTTTTCAGACAGTTAACCACGAGGAGACAAAGCTGTCTAACTGACTCACGTCACTCAGATCAACCTTCAAGCGTCTCTTTTACCGCGCAAACGAAACTCGCCTTAAGCCTCCGATTATCGACCTCGGCATGTTGAATTTACTTACTAAAATCGCGACATGTCGGCACATGGACTTACTTTCCTAAGATTTCGGCACAAACTTACTTTCAAATAATAATAATATTAACTCTGCCAGCCGCACAAACTTACTCTTATTCCTATCTACCTAAGTACAGAGTGGGCATGGGAGTAGTGACAATTAAGGAGTGATTTTACACTTACCAAAGCTCTTAAAGTTGGGTCTCATAACCGGATGCATTCAAGATCATATATAGCACAAGTTTTTTTTTCTTATAGGCTACATGACTTGCAGTTAAACATAAAAAAACAACTGCCTTCTTAAAGCTATATAACAATACGCAAAGTCAGTTCAGGTCCGTACTACGTAATCACCTTTCACACACATTTAAAATACGAGATCGTTCGATTAGCAAAGATAGTGATTAGTGATTAATCTGATGTCGCCAGACTGGTTGGTACTAAGAAGATAAACAAGACACTTCGAAGAGAACGGTTACACACTACATGTAGACATATGACGGTGGTAATTTCTCTTAAATTATATCATCATTGATCTAGTAATTTAAGAGATATATTTTTGTTGATGGTTTTGTTCATTTCATTTTTAAGGTTGAATTTTATAGTGATTTTAAGGTAAAACTATAAAAAGAATACTCGTTTAGACTAAAATTCAAAATGGATGACAAACCTGTCTTGATAGGAAAATATTGAATAAAAAAAAAAATAGTTGCTTGTTTCGCCATAAGTTTGGAATATTTTACATAATAACAAGTCTGTATAACGCAAAACGTTTTGTTTGTTCTGAAAAAAAATATTCATTTAATTATGAACGTATATAAAATTGAACTTTATGTCAACGTGTCGACACCATTTTTTACAATTTGTTAGCAATAAAATATTATCGACAAGAAATTACGTTAAAACTTCAAAGTGTAGTATCTTTTCCGATACTACAATTCATCTTTTCTGTTCTCGGTCAGTGAATGAGCAATCCTTTTAGACTGAGACAATTTTAATATTTGTAACAATCCAGAAACCCACTTTAGGGGAGCTGGATATTCCCCACATTCAAACAAGACAATTCGGAGAGAAAGGTTATTACATGCAAACACATGAATATATGACTGGTCATTTCTGTCTGAAATAATTTAATTTTTATCTAGTAATTGTCTAGTATTTAAAAAAGGATACCGATGATTGTGTTCATGTTGTCTATGTTTTGAAATTTCATCGTGATTTGAAGGTAAAACTATAAAAATAGCTCGTAGACTAAATTTTAGGATAGTTGACAAACCTGTCTTGATAGAAAAGGCTTAAATAAATAAAAACTTGCTTTTCTGTCAAATTTGAAACATGTTTTACACAATAACAAGTCTGCATGACATTAAACGTTTTGTTTGTCCTGATACAACATTAACTTTTATGCTTATCCGTCGACTGTCATAAAATAATATCAACTAGAAATTTGGTTCAAACTTCTTTCGTTTTGTAAAAAAAAAAATGTTATGTTTGTGCCAAAACGTTCTTTATGCGTGTAATAAAATTCTAAAACAGTTCAAATATGTTTGGTGCTAGAGAAAAGCAATGATTAAAACATTGAATTAAATATATATATTTATAAATAAAATTTTCATTTTCAACACATTTGGTATTTCGACCCCTAAAGTAAATGTGGTATAGTGGTGACTAATGATTCAAGCAAAGAGTAGAATAGACAGAGGATAGAATAGGATATTCAACTCCGCACACATTTGTTGGCCTTGTGTCGAATTTGTTTCAAATCTAAATTGTATTTTTATATGTTTTGCAATAAAATAATTAAAAGTGTAATATCTGTTCTGATACTACACTTTGTCTTTTCTATCCTCGGTCAGTAAATGTTATTGAGAAATTCTTGATTGAGAAAATTTTTGTCCCGAACCAGAGTGCCCCTTTTTGGTAGCTTGATTTTACTCACATTATAAACTGAATATCTGTTTAACTCTGTTCTGTCCTCGTGGGGAGGAAGGTAAATAGAAATAGTAAATAAGCATCAATGAAACAACGTTATGTTTATTTACTTTAACGCAGCAATAACACAACTTAACTATTCATTTTGAATTGTTGTTTTTTATTATACTTATATTGAATAAAGTTAACTTTCAGTGTAATGCGAATCGTGTTCCTTTCTTCTTTTTAAATTAAGTTTTTAAAGTTTTCTAATTTTTTTTTATATACTCTCATTAATGACAGTCTGACTGTTCGACAGATGTCGCTTGCTACCTATTAGCATGATATCACTTTTCAGTGTACCGGCCTTATTTTATGAAGGTCACGTCTCGTCTAGTCGACTAAAATAGTACAATGTATTGAAAAAAGTAACATTGGTTTTATTGATTTGACAATTGTTTTTTGCAGTAAGAAGACGAAATATTTGTTGTTTCAAAAATAATTAAATTGATACAATTTTAAATTAATAAAATATATCTTCGTTTTATTTATTTAAACAATAATTATCTGATAATGACAATTATTTGTGCAATAGAAGAGACTTTTTTTCCTGACCACGACAGACATTTTTTTATTAAAAAAAGATTATTATTAACAATAAATCATATATATTTATCCAGAACGCACCGTGGAATTTCCACGGAGTCCCTATAGTTAGTGTATAATTATGTTTCCTTGTTAAGACACTGATCTTTAGTACAATTATTTATAACTGACAGCAAATGTGCACTATTTATACGACTAAGCAATTAATCATATATTTCTTGATAGTCAGAAAAGGCTAAATCGGCGAGCATTTTAAGGTTTTATGTTAATGATGATGAGTATTGTTGACATTATCTCGTTAAGAAATACAATTTTGAATTATTAACTCGTTACTGAATGCAATTCCCAAGATATTGCTGTCCGAATATGGACTGCTTATTGACTTTTGAATGAGAATTACCATAATGTTTCTGGTTCAGAGATGCATCCAGTCTACAGCCAATAATAGGAAAGCGGTTAACTGTAGACGAAGATAAAATGAATCCTCCAACAGGGATTATGGGAATACACACTTCAATTATTGGTACCGGCTTTCTCATAGTTTATGAGAAGCGAAACCTGAATAATGGTTATGTTGATAGCAGAATAATGGAAAGAGATGCTAAACGGTTATGGATTGTGAAAGGTAATAACATTTCAATACGTCGTGTAGACTCGATCATAAGTTGGCAGATTAATAAGAGATAACATTGAAGATAGC
Source organism: Sepiola atlantica (assembly GCA_963556195.1). NCBI lineage: Eukaryota > Metazoa > Mollusca > Cephalopoda > Sepiida > Sepiolidae > Sepiola > Sepiola atlantica. Next base: position 207,661,779 of record OY744521.1, read on the forward strand.
AATCTGTAGAGGACAACCCACGTCGAAAATAAAAAAAAGATTATACAAATTTATTGCAATTACACATGGCTTAAAAGTCTTCAATATTCAGGTGAATATCAACAATAAGCTCAGTACAAATGGATATAATAGTTTAAAGATTTCTGAAGATCGATAAATTATTCATAATTTATCAGCTGGTATCTGCTCAAGGTTTTGGAAAGACCATTCATTCATTATCTCCTCTAATCAGATCAGCACATTTTTTCCAAAGTTTGTAGATTTTCGAAGTTTTTACTTTTCAATTTTTTTCATAATTTAAAACTTTTTAATTTCTAAACGATTTACCCTACTAAAGTTTATATTTTATTTGTAATTTTTATTTTTCTTAATCTTTTTCAGTTTAAACTTTTAAAATTTCTATACGTTTTACATTACTAAACTTTGTATTTTATTTCTAATTTTTATTTCTTCTAAACATTTTTCATTCCTAAACTTTTTAAAATTTCTAAACGTTTTATGTTACTAAACTTTATATTTTAGTTCTAATTTTTAATTTTTTAAACCTTTTCTATCCCTAAACTTTTTTTAATTTCTAAACGTTTGACATAACTTCAATTTCAATTTTTTTTAATTTCGAAACCTTACAATTTTTAAACGTTTTACATTATTAAAATGTATATTTGATTTCTATTATTTTTTTAATTTTATCAAAACCTTTTTCATTTCTAAACGTTGACATTACTAAACTTTTATATTTTATTTCTAATTTTTAATTTCTCTAAACCTTGTTAATTTCTAATCCTTTTCAATTTCTAAACCTTTTTCATTTCTAAAATTTTTACGTTAATAAGCTTTAATATTTCATTTTCTATTTTCTAAACTTATTTCATTTCTAAACGTTTTACATTACAAAACTTCATTTCCAATTTTATATTCCTCTAGACTTTTTCATTTCTAAACTTCTTAAATCTCAAAACGTTTTAGATTGCTAAACAATTATATTTTACTTCTATTTTCTATTTTTCTAAACGATTTTTATTTCTAAACTTTTTTTAATTTCTAAACGTTTTACATTACAAAATTAATATTTTATTTCAAATTTTTAATTTTCTCAAACCTTTTTAATTTCGAAACCTTTTAAATTTCTAAACGTTTTACATAACTAAACTTTATATTTTATTACTATTTTTTTATGTTTTAAACCTTTTTCATATCTACACTTTAAAAATGTCTAAATGTTTTGGATTAGTAAAATTTATTTTTCATTTCTATTTTTTTATGTTATTTAACCTTTTTTGATTACTAAACTTTTTTAAATTTCTGAACGTTTACATCACTAAACTTTTATATTTTATTTCTAAACATTTTAAATTTCTAAACGTTTTACATTACAAAACATTATATTTCATTTCCAATTTTATATTCCTCTAAACCTTTTCATTAATAAACTTCTTAAATACTTAAACGTTTAAAATTACTAAACAATTATATTTTACTTCTAATTTCTATTTTTTAATTGCTAAACGTTATATATTACAAAACATTTATTTTTACTTTCTATTTGCTTTTTTTCTAAACTTTTTTTATTTCTAAAATTTTAAATACAATGCATAACTTTATACTCTATTTGTAATTCTTCACTTATCAAAATATTATTCATTTATAAACATTTAAAATTTATAAACGTTTTACATTACTAGACTTTATATTGTGACTTTTAAAATTTTCTTTTTTTTACTAAACCTTTTACATTTCTGAATTTTTAAAAATTTTCAAACGTTTGTATCTTACTCAAATTTAATATTCTAATTCTATTCTTTTTCTAAACCTTTTTTATTTAAAAGATTTTTACATTTTTAACCCTTTTTACATTAGTAAACTTTTATATTTTCTTTCGAATTTTTAATTTTTTTAACATTTTTTATTTTAAACTTTTTGAAATTTCTAATTTTATGTTTCTAAACCTTTTCTATTTCTTAACTGTTTAAATACCTAAACGTTTACCTAAACGTTTACATTACTAAACTTTATATTTTATTCATGATTTTGTATTTTTCTAAACCATTTTTATTTCTAAATTTAAAAAAATATCATGAAATTACAAAACTTTATATGTTATTTCTATTTTTCCTAAATATTTACTACTTATAAACATTTTTGTTTGTTTAAACGATTTACATTACTAAACTTTATATTATATTTTTCTAAACTAGTTTTATTCCTAAACTTTTTAAGTTTTCTAAAGATTTTATATTACGAAATTTTATATACAATTTCTAATTTTTATTTTTTAAACTATTTCAATTTCTAAACTTTTAAAATTTTAAAACATTTTGCATTACTTAACTTTTATATTTTATTTCGGATTCTAAAGTATTCTAAACCTTTTCTATTTCTAAACTATTTTAAATTTTTATATCTTTTACATTCCTAAACTTTTACATTTTATTTTTTACTTTTTTGTATTTTTCTAAACATTTTTATTTCTAAACGTTTTACATTACTAAACTTTATATTTTACTTCTAATTTTTCTTTTTCTTAACAGTTTCTATTTCTAAATTTAAAAATGTAAATTAGTTCTATTACTTAACTTCAGATTTTATTTCTATATTTCCGATACATTTTAATTTCTAAACTTTTTTAAAGTTCTAAATGTTTCATATTACTAAACTATATATTTTATTTCTAATGTTTATGTTTCTAGACCTATTTTATTTCTAACCATTTAAAAATTTCTAAATGTTGCACATTACTAAACTATATACTTTATTTCTAATTTGTATTTTTCTAAACTTTTTCTATTTCTAAACTTTTAAAAATTTCTAAACCTTTCACGTTACAAAACTTTTTATCGAATATCTAATTTTTATTTTTTAAAGCATTTCTAAACGTTTTAAACATAAATAATTTCTAAACGTTTCATGTTACTAAACTTTAATATGATATTTGTATTATTTGTTTTTAAACATTTTACGCTTCTAAACTTTCTAAATTTGTCACCCTTTTATATATCTAAACTTTTATATTTTATTTCTAATTTTTTTTCTAAACGTTTTTATTCCTAAACTTGTTAAACTTTCTAAACGTTTTAAATTACAAAACTTTATATTATATTTCAAATTTTTTATGTATATTAACCTTTTACATTTCTAAATTTTAAAAAATGTCTAAATGATTTTCCTTACTAAACTTCATATTTTATTTGTAATTTTTATCTAAACTTTTTGATTTTTAAACTTTTAAGAAGTTGTAAACGTTTTATATTATGACACATTTTATTTAATATCTAATTTTTATTTTTCTAAACTTTTTCTCTCTTTAAAATTTCTAAACGTTTTTTTATTACTAAACTGTTGTATTTTATTTGTATTTTTATATTTCTAAAAGGTTTACGTTTCTAAACTTTCTAAATTTGTAACCTTTTTATATTACTAAAGTTTTATATTTTATTTCTGTTTTGGTTGAAACCACGTTTATTCGGCTCTGACTTGAAAACTATCGGATCTGTATATGTATCTATAACCTGCCAATATTCGGTTCAACCAGGAAGCGATGGTTGTTCGAAATGTTTAATTTTTTTTATATATACCGAACTCTAACAGACAAAAATCAATCCGAACCCTACGAAACGAACAATTCCAGCACCAAACTGATGCTAATGCACATATAGGATAAAATGGAAGTTACCAATTACCGTGGAGCCACCAGCATCTTACAAAAATATTTGGATTCCTGAACAATTTGAGTATTGCTTTCTTTTTCAAGCATTCATTTTCAAATAACAGATGCTTCTATTTTTATTTTAATTGTATTTTGTCCTGACGTGTTTTTAGATAACATCCACCCTGATTTTACGATCCTACCTCAACATAAGACTCTTCACCTTTGGCCCATATTTTGTTCTTTATTTCTACTTTGTTTAACTTTATATAAAATTTTCAAAGTTAAGTGTTGCCGATAATATTTACAACTACATTATCGGCTTCCCCATCCCCTGATGAGAAGAATTTATCTTTAAAAATCCATGGATTAAAGGTATGAGGCTCATTGCTCTGAACTTTTGATGTTTTAATAAATATTGTATCTTTACAATTCTTTATTCTCATCTTTTACCTCCAATATATATATATATATATATATATATATATATATATATATATATATATATATATATATATATACGTGTGGGAATGTTTCGCGTTTTCACTTTACGCTCGTCAGTATGGAATTATGTAACCGAATCACCGGTCGAACGGTTCGAACCTCTGATGCGCGTATTACAAATCCTGGTCTCTTAACAATTCAGCAAACGCTACTATAACGCGTTTAATGCGGGAGAAATACATCTTATATAATTTCAACGGAAACACAAATACTGTAATTCTAAAGAAATGTCTGTATCCCAAAAGAGAGAACCATGCAACGTGGCCAATTTATTATCTTTCGAAAAGAGTTAACTTTATCGGAGCTTAATATATATAGGATCTCTCCTCTCTCTCTCTCTCTCTCTCTCTCTATATATATATATATATATATATATATATATATATATATATATATATATATATATATATATATATTAGACCTCTTCAAAATTGACCTTTTTCTTCAAACATATGGAAACTGATATTATTCCCATTCTCCAAGGTCTAAATTAGCTAAATATACCAGTTATTGTGATCTTGGACCTTGGCTATTCCTGCCTCAAGAGCCATGTAATTTTTTTGTTGACGTTTTTCAAAAACGCTGCAAAATTTGGGATATTATGTCCTTATTTTCATTGTAGCTTTCCAGAGGTTGATGCTATAGCATTGAAAGTGGTACCAAATGAAAGCTAATAAAATTTTCTTGCATATGGTAGTAAACACATGAACACCTGCGTTAATTTTAATTAATTTTAATGCACAAACATATATATTTTTATGCTTGGAAAGGATATTATCATATAATACATAACTTTATCTCAAAAATGTTACTCTTAATGCATGTATATAATATATTATCACTAAGTATGTTTTATCTCTTCATTTCAGATTGTAAGTTAAAGCTGATTTGTTCAGATTTGTGAACTGCTGACAACATGGCATCTGGAAGACAACTATGCTGTGGGAAAGTGGTCAGCGATACAAGTGAACGGGATGAACCAACTGAAAAGAGAAGAAAGGTGACAACTCCTGCCACAAGGTCATTCAGTGATGTGTATCTCATTGGGCAACCCAGCTCCAGCATCAGGGGCTCTCAACTTCCTACTAATCGCCAGGTGTTCCAGTATTTCCTGCATTTGAGGAATGATAATCTCAACAGTGACAATAGGTCTTTAGCCCATGATACAGTGGATGTCGTTTTGCCATTCTGGAATATGGCAAGGGTTAAAACACTAACTAGACCAAATGCACTCAACCGTTTCATGATCCTCCATGAAAAGTACAGGAAAATTGTTAAAAACAAGGGAAGAAATAACAAACCAGAGGAAGAGAAACGAGCTAACTTTCTGAAGGACTTAGACAAGTTATTTGATATTGGAGCAAAGGATGTGGAGGAGATAAGAAGCAACAGGCTGCTCACAAAGGAGACCAATGAAGAGGACGTCAATTTCTACCTGGACCAACAGACAACTCGCCTGGCACACATGTCAGGTCATGATAAGGTGTTTGAGGAGAAGTCTAGAGAGAAAAGCTTCCGAGAAGAAAGAGAAGAGAGAATGTTATCATCAGTGACTGCTGCAGCAGCAGAAGTTGGGAAAATTTCAAGTGATGAAGACCCAGAGAACAGTAAAGGCTCTGGTACTAGTGAGGGTTCAGAATACACTGAGACAACACCAAGCTGTTCATCAAAACCAAGTACGACAACCTTACACTTTCCACACTCAGTTATGACCAGTGAAGAGATTTGTAGCACTGCAGATCGGTTGTCACCCTCTGACAACCAGACTACAGCCATGGTGTCTGCAGTGTTGAAGGCAGGAGGCGCAGATCTTGATGACTTTGTTATATCAGCCTCTACTACAAGACGAAATAGGATAAACACTCGTCATAACTTGTGCCAAAGTTACATGAATAACTTCAAAGAAAGTCCGCCAGATTACTGCACACTACACTGGGATGGAAAACTTCTACCGGATGTTCTTGGTGAAAGATACCCAGTGGAAAGTCTTGCAGTGCTCGTCTCTGGTACTCCACAGTATGAAGAAGGGAAGCTGCTTGGTGTGCCCTTCATAGAAAGTTCCACAGGAATCCAACAGTGTAATTCTACATTGGAACTGATAGAAGCATGGGGTCTCACAGACAACATTGTAGGCTTGGTATTTGATACCACAGCAAGCAACAGTGGCATCAACAAGGGTGCAGCGAAGCTTATTGAAGAAAAACTAGGCAAAAAGGTATTCTACTTCGCTTGTCGCCATCACATATCAGAGGTAATAATTGGAAGTGTATGGGAGGCTGTGTTCAGCAAGGTCAAGAGTCCTGACAACCCAATGTTCAGCAATGTGAAAGAGAAGTGGGACAAGTTGGTTAAGGACTGCCCAAGAGTTCTGGGCCTAGTTGAACAAGACTTGAAACAGAAGAAGACAAGCACAATTGCAGTATTAAGCAATTTCCTTGAGGAAGCAAGTCCGAGGGCAGATTACAGAGAGGTGGCAGAGCTGTGCCTGATCCAGCTTGGTGAGGAACCTCCTCGAGGTATCCACTGGGCCAAGCCAGGTGCCATTCACCAAGCCTGCTGGATGGCCAGGAACATTTACTGTATGAAGATGCTCATGTTTTCCAAGGAACTAAAATACAACACGGACACTATCTTCAAGCTGGAGAGGATGAACAAGTTCCTGACCTTATTCTACACCAGCCACTGGATGACCACCACATCTGCAGCTGATGCACCTATCCATGACCTCCAGCTTATGAAGAACATGCTGCAATACAAGCAGTATGACTATGAACTGGCAACCTCTGTTCTCAAGAAAATGAACAACCACCGCTGGTATCTGACCCAGGAACTAGTGCCATTCACCTTGTCCAGTTCACATGCCAGCATGACCAAGTCTGCAAAAGAGAAGCTCGCAGTCAAGCTGTCAGAAACAGAGAACCCTGAGAGTTACAGGAAAGGCAAGCCAGTGTTTCCTGTCATCAATGCAGCTACAGTTCTCACAGACCTGGTAGGGCCAGAGTCTCACTTTCTGTTTGATGCTCTTCGAGTGAAATGTGACTGGCTCACTACTCCTGCTGACACCTGGGAAGACAATGACAGCTACAGGTAAGCACAGAAGTTTGTGAGGTCAGTGAAAGTGACCAATGATGTGGCTGAGAGAGGTGTCAAACTAATGAGTGACTTTGCAACTCAGATCACAAGTGACCCAGAGCAAAGAAGCTGCTTACTACAAGTTGTGGAGTACCACAGGAAAAAATTTGACAGTTTCAAAAAAGCCACATTGAACAAGTGATAATACATGTATTAGTAACATCCTATCTGACAGTTTCTTATGCAATATATGTGTCAGTGCAGTGCTATCATACTACCAAACTGATTTTTTGTAGTGTCCCAGCTGTTTGTGCATTAAAATTAGTTAAAATTTACACAGGTGTTCATGTGTTTTATTCTGCTTACTACCATATGCAAGAAAATTTTATTAGCTTTCATTTGGTACCACTTTCAATGCTATAGCATCAACCTCTGGAAAGCTACAATGAAAATAAGGACATAATATCCCATATTTTGCAGTGTTTTTGAAAAACGTCAACAATAAAATTACATGGCTCTTGACGAAGGCATAGCCAAGGTCCAAGATCACAATAACTGGTATATTTAGCTAATTTAGACCTTGGAGAATGGGAATAATAGCAGTTTCCATATGTTTGAAGAAAAAGGTCAATTTTGAAGAGGTCTAATATATATATATATATATATATATATATATATATATATATATATATATATATATATAAGCTGTCCTAACCCTGCACTGTCCTGGAATATTTGTACTTTTTATTATTGTTTTGCAAACCAAACAATATAATACCATTATTTTTTAATTTATCGGACGTCTTTGCAAAATTATTGCATTGATACTAAAACACAACTCTAAAATTAATACTAAAAAGAGCTCTACTTGTTATTGAGCACTTTTTATAAACACTGGAGTTTCATTGAATTAACATCTAGGAAAAAAATAATGCATGTACTATATATATATATATATATATATATATATATATATATATATATATATATATATATATATATATATATATATATATTACTAGCAAGACCCTTTGCCGGGCGCTACCCTGAAAATATAAAAATGAATTAAACGGTTGACAGAACGCAAATAGGTCACATCGGATAGTTATCATATTAAGACAAAAGGTTTAATTGTGGAAATGTATGTAACCACGAAAAAGAGCACTTTTGACTGGAACAAAAATAGAAATTTGCACAGTGTAGAAGGAAGTCTCTTTTTTGTGATATGTTGTTAACGAAATATTTTTTGTTTCAAGTATTCAATTCTTATTAGTTTGTATGTAATTAAGAATGAAAAAATGTAATAGAACGAATGTAAGTAAATTATTTGATATACATTAATTGATCAAATGAAGTCGGTCAGTAATTAGTGTTTTGATCACGTAAATTGTATGGAAATGTTCTTTTTTTAATAGAAATGTAACGTGTTTAATATTTTGTAGAAATGAAAAGCTTATTTATATCCTTTGATACAATAAATGCATGGAAAAGTAGAAATGAGTGAAAAGGTTGGAAGTTTAAGTAATAAGTATGTATTAATCATGTTTTCAGAAAATGAGTAATTACTTACATACGCGAAAGATTAACGTTGTCGGGCAGATGAAAGACTAACGTGTTTGTTTATAATTCGCGCTAATACGTAATTAAGTGTGGAAAATAGGTAATTGTTACGCATATCAATTTCTGTTGTAAAGTGAGTGCTGATTGGTTTGTTTTCGTAATTTGAAACAGGTCTTTGCCAGAGTAGTTCCTTATGGGATGATTTCAGTGGTGAAAGGAGTTGCGTGGCAGGGCTGAAATAATAGGGGAAATAGGTTTGATACCCTCTCCGTCGAATACATTTTTGGGAGAGTAAGACTTGGTGGTCTCAAAGTACTTTTTAATGTATAATGATTGAATTTATTGAAAGTTTCTGTAAACATGTTCGAGTGAAGTTTATGAAGTAGGGAGTGAGTTTCTTAGAGTAGGGGGTATTATTTTTCTGACTATCCTAGGAGGATGTGGAAGGGAAAACTCAAGGCTAAGAGATATACTGAATATCAATATGCCTTTTCTAAACATAGTTCACCCCAAACAAGGCAGGCCGCCACTGTAGACGTAAGGGGCTACTGAGAAAAAAGTGAGTTTTTTTTCGGGGGGGCCTAAATTGGGAGCTGCGCAGCGAGATGTCTGTTTACATTAGTTTTAAAGTTCTGCATGTCAGTACTGTCAGGAAAGCAGGGAGCAGGAAGGAAGTTCCAGAGTCCAGCAGCACGAGGAAAGAAGCTTTCGGAGTAGAAAGCTATTCGGCATCTGGGGATCTCCACAGTGAATGAATTGGATTTGGCAAATTGTCGGGTTACTGAATTTACGTCGTTGGGGCACCAGAGCAGCAAGTTCATCAAAGCACCATCCATTGAAGTACTTGTAAAACAGGCACAAGGAAACAACATTGCGACGATGGGACAGAGACTGGAGCTTGTGTGATAGTGAGGGACCTATTAAGTTAACGACTCTTTTTTGGACCTTGTCTTAGAGAGAAAGACTAATGGATGATGCCCCAACCGAGATGTGGCAACAATACTCTATGCATGGGCAGGTAGTGGCTTTGTAGAGATATAGGATAATGTCAGGTGTGGGAAGTTTCCTGGCACGGTGGAGAGAGCCCACCTTTTTTTGCAGCAGCCCTGGCAATGTATTAAATGTATTTATTCCGAAGTGGCTTGCTGATATCCTCGATTCTGTCATGCAGAAGTTTTCAGTAAATTGCATTGTGGATTCTTTCCGTTTCGCTGCTTTAATGCGTGACTTGGATTGTGATTCGCGTACAAACTTTCTCTGCTCTTTTGATGTCACCAGCCTATTCACCAATTTAGCCCTCGATGAAACCATACAAATATGTGCTGACATGTTGTATCGTATCACATTAACCCTCCCACCTTCTCTAAAAACATCTTTCTAGAACTTATGGGACTGGCCACTAAGTCGCTCAGTTTAAGTTTCATGATATTATGTATCAACAAATTGATGGGGTGGCCATGGGTAGTCCTTTGGGTGCTATTCTAGCGAATATTTTCCTAGGTTTTCAGGAATCATTACTATTTTCTCAGGTTTCCAGGCCTTTTCGCTATTGGCGTTACGTGGACGATACTTTTGCCATTTTTGGGTCCCGTAACGAGGCCAATCTATTTTTTCTGAAATTAAATACTCTACACCCAACACTGCGTTTCACTATGGAGGAAGAGCAGATCAATTCCTTGCCATTTTTGGACGTATCAGTGGAAAGGACGGGGGACAAATTTACCACAACTATATACAGGAAACCGACGTTTACGGGCCTGTATATTAGTTGGGATTCTTTTGTCCCCATGAGCAGGAAGATCAGTTTAGTAAATAATCTATTCACCGTGCACTGATGATCTGCACTTCTGGTAAACTTGCGGTTGAACTGAAAAAGTTGACATAAATTCTTGCTAATAATGGATTCCCGGATTCCCGGAGGGACTAATTTTCTAGGTGCATACGTACAAAGCTTGCGAAATTTAAAGGTGACAGTTTCATTGGTCCAACCAAATGTCCGGTTTATCTGAAATTGCCTTACATTGGTTCCACCAGTAAGGGATTTTCGGATAAAATCACTTCAGCTGTTTCACGGTGCTATTTCGCAGTACAGCCTCGAGTGGTGTTCCACACAAGGATTGCTTTCCCAGCTTTCAAGAAGGACGTACTACCGACACTACAAAAAAGCCACATAGTATACCATTTTAAATGGCAGTGTGAAGCTGACTATGTCGGTCGTACAGGACAACGATTGGGAGTGAGAGTGGCCCAACACATCCCGGCTTGTTTTCGTAATTCACGCGTTCTGAGGAGAAATGCATCGACGGACGTAGCCGGATCTTTGCAACGAAGATCCGGACGTCTACACAGTACATTTGAACGCTCACAGGTCCATGCGTCATCTATTGGACAGCACCTATACGATAACAAAATATGTGGCGACAACTATACCGATGATTGGTTTCGTATCGTGCACAAGGCCCGTTCTAAACACCATCTGAAGGTTCTGGAGGCCGTGAGCGTTACCAGACGAAACCCCTTACTCTGCAGGCAAAAGGAGTTGTCTCATAAATTAGATCTATTTAGAGACCTCTAAAAAAAAAAGACTTTGCCTGCAGTATGTCGATTATCGTTTTTTTTTTTTCATTTTGCGTGACTGTTTCTAAGGTTTGGGCGATAGTTCATTCCTTTCCTGTGATTTGTGCCCTTTTTTTTTTCTTTTGCTCTCCATGGTTCTTTATAAAATATTTTTTTTCTCTCTTTCCCCTTGTAAAAACCATCTTTTCTT
>OY744521.1:207689161-207831661 GCA_963556195.1 Sepiola atlantica
CTGGTTTTGAAATTTAGGGAGGTCATACCTGCGTAGTACTTCTTGTTATCTGGTCTTTCTTTGGCAAATATTGTGGCTTGGTAAACAATACCGTTGGTTAGGCATTTATTTTGGAGCGGACAAATTTATGCAGTTACATCTTTTCTCTTCATTATTAACTTTTTCATTTCTATTTGGGAAATTCTTATTAGGGTTTGGGTTATTACTATTTTTGTTTTTCTCAGTGTTATTTTTGCTATATTGGTTACTTTTTTACGCAATTTGTTATTTTTTCTTTTCTACTGTTTTCTTTTAGTATTCTTTCTTAATTATCATTTCTAGGTTTTCACAGCAGCTGTATGACAGTTTTAGCTTATTTTTATTTAATATTTCATGCAGGGGTATTTATTACGGAGATTATCAATGAGATTTAGGAATTTCTTGCCCAGTTTAGATTTTAGCATCTGATATTTAGTTTTTTTATTTTTTATTTTATTATAATTATTGCTGCCCTGTTTCTTATATTTAATTCTTATATCTAATTTCAATATTATGGTACCCACTAGTTTTTAGAGTTGTATTGTAAATGTTGCTTGATTTTTTAAAATACATTTACGTTGCTTGTGGCACAATGAGCTTTTGGGGAGCTAAGTGCTCCCATAATATGCGTAATATTCGTGAGCCTTGTGCCAGGCTTGCGCTGAGGTTTCGGGAAAGCTTGATGGTTCAACAAAGAGATTGTAACTAAAATTGAATTGTTTATATTTCATATATCAAAGTCAGAATGGGAAGAGAATCATACTTGATCCTGACGAAGGAAATATAAAGGTCAAACCAATTGGTGACAGGTTTTAAGTGTGATGGGGTCAGGGATCAGATTGTTATCATTGACAACATCAGTTATAAACTCAAAAACAAAACATTGGACAAGACGTACACTGGTTGTGCGTGTGTTTCTCTCTTTCTCTCTCGCTCTGTCTCTCTCTCCTTCTCTCTCACTCCCCCTTCTCTTTCTCTCTCTCATAACGAAAGACGGGGTTTTGAATTCGAACCTAGGAGACGCATTTTGTTGCGGTCCCCGAAAAGTTATCAAAATGTCTTCAGTAAAATAAATATATATTTTTATAAGAAAACGGATAAATGTTTTTCTTTCCTTATTAGAAATAAGGTTCTTTTTGCAGCACGATGGTCCCTCCACACTAGCCGGTTTCAGAAGAGAAAACGACAGAGACGATGATTGCTCACTGGTAAGAACGGCGAGTAATTACGTGCACATGTTGTAACAGATCGCCCTAACGTCCCAAAGCAGATAATGTTGTTACATTGATGCAGAGTGACTCCCCGGGTCACGATAGTATCACAATTGGTACCGGTCCCAAAATTAACCCCTTTGGTCAAACGATCAGATCACATGCTAACGCGGAAGCCTTTGTGTAACTTAATTGCCATAAATATATTTTATCTACTTACTACTTAGCTCTACGTATTGAGTACTTTTGAAGTAAATACTGAAAATGGATACATGAAATAATAACATTTAGCTCATGATGATGATGATGATGATGATGATGATGATGATGATGATGATGATGATGATGATGATGATGATGATGATGATGATGATGATGATGATGATGATGATGATGATGATGATGATGATGATGATTCAGTGAAGGAGACATCCTTCTAGACAAAGGCAATTCTATTTTTTGTTCCAATCCAGGGTGCTCCTTTGGGGAGCTGGATTTTCTCCACGTTAAATATTGACATTGTGCCTAACTCTGTTCTCGTGGGAGGCAAGTAAATAGGAACAGCAAAAACAACAATTTTTTTATAATAAACGCATGTATTTAATTATTAACAGAAAACCTTAGTAAACTATTGCGATTAATGCAAACTTTATCCAAGATTTTGCTATGTGTAAATATACGCGTGCGAAAACTTAACCGAAAAACAAAAACAAACAATGAAACGGAAGTTATGATTTTCAATTTTTAACTTAATTCATTAAATCGCTTTAAAATATTTTACTACTGATAATAATAATACAGATATTAATATCAAGAACAGTTTTCGTATAGATAATAAAATAGAAGAATCAAATTATAAGTGAACCCTACTGAATATGAATTTATTAGACAATTTTTAAAAAGTAAATATGCAAATAAATTATACCTTTGAGTGTTTAGTAAGAGTTTCTGTAAGTATGTATACCGTATGTGAACATATTTTGTTGTATAATTGAATTAGGTGCAATTAAAGTGTTTTAGTGGACTTGGGTTTACTTTCGGCGACCTCGTAACCCTCGCTTCTCTTATTTTGTCCTTTAGTCCTCACATTCCATGAGTTATGTTTCTGGAAGACTTGCTATTTTCTGGGTCGGAATCTATCCATCCAACACTTATCGTTGGTTAGATTTGTTTACCTTGTAGTAGTATTTTTCAGCTCCATACATCAAGTGGCTTTATGCCTTGTCTGGAGCGATTTCCCTAACAAATGAAACTTTCACATTTATTCATTTATATATATATATATATATATATATATATATATATATATATATATATATATATATATATATATATATCCTAGGAGAATTCCCGTCACATGATGGGTAATATAAATCCCCCCCATAGTTTTATGGCAATTTTAAATCGACTTTTAAAGATAATAATCAAGATATGATGATACTAAACGTTAGATTTTTTAAATTTTGATCAAAATATATTACATGATTTTGATTTTAAAAAATGTCTAAAGTTGATGGCTCAAAGTTAAGGAAATTGAAATCCAGGAACTCTTTTTTAATTAGTGTGTAATGGCTATGAAGCCAATTCAATGCAAAGTGTAATTATTTGAATTTTGAAATGATTTATTCCTTCTAAAAACCTTTTTAATTGTTTTAAGAAGTTTAAATTCAGAGAATATATATTAATTGATGTTTAATAACTGTTGTTACAATTTCACAAAAGTCGAGATATCTGAATTGTCACGAAGATCTTTAATCCCCTCCCGCTTTTAACCTTTTTGCATGCAACTAAATTAAACTAAATATAACTCATTATGACTCCTTACGCCTAGCAGCTGTATTCTAAAATTAATAAGGATCGGTTAATTAGTTTAGGAGTGAATCATATACATACAAATATATACATATATACACATATATAACTTTATATAAATAAACGTAAAAGTGCATGCAAAAGATTCCACAATTCATTGTAGTTTTTTATAATAATGTATTTCAACCGCACACAGCGGCTTCTTAACACTAACTAAAAAAATGCATACTAGATAATGATTGAAAACATCCTGGGACTTGAGAAATTATCACAAATTTCGGAAGAGATTCTTACTTTTAATTCTACAAAAGATTTCCAGTATAAAAATATCAGAGTAAATTACAAAGTAGCGCCCAACGATTAAGGCATTGTATTAAAGTTCGAATTTCAAGTCTTAAAAAATAAATTAGAATTTTATTTCGGGATAAAAAATACAATTTTTGACTAATTAATAAGTTTCGTCAAAAATAAGTGTGATAAGCCAACGAAATAAGCGAGATATTCTAAAATGCTAAATAAATTGTCCGTTTGGAGAAAAAGTCCCCCTCTAAAACGATGACTGTTTTAATTTATTACAAATTTTTACTATATTGTAAATAAACTGTTCGTCTTGCCAAAAAACAACAACACACTTTTTAATTCATTTAAATAAATGTTCTATTAATTAATTATGTTTAAGTATTGATTTTGTATTATTTTACTGAATTCGTAATATTTCATGTAAGATTTCCTTTTAAGTTTAAAAAATCAACATTAGTTTTTTCGGAAATGAGAGCAACTCTTATCAAATTATTCAGCTAAAACTAACAATAATGAAATGTTTATATGAAGAATAAAACTGCCTAACGATAGGGATTTGTCTTCTTCTTGTGTTTACAAACCATAAGATATTTCCATTCAGTATAACTAATACTAGTCTTTTCATTTGAATTAACTCATTTAAAAGAATGAATATTAAATCAAACGAATTATTTTTCAAAGAAAAACTTTCATGCTTTAAAAATTCAAAGATTTATAACACCATTTTATTATCAAGTATTAATTTAATGTTTACTGTCTAGCCTATGCACATTATACGAAATAATACATTTGCACTAAAATTTCTAATAAGGTAATGGGTTTCATTAATTTTTTTTGATTTCCTGAATTTTGATGAATTTTTAAGTAGAGGGAGGAGTCGAAATTCCCATAGTTTGACTGTTCGACAGATATAACAATACATCATTCTCCAGCGCTCTGGCCTGCTTTACGATGACCGTGTTATAGCTCACTGGACGTTTTCACTCCCTTCCATCCCGTTGTCATTCTCTGCGTTCTGCTCTTCACAACATCAAATTAAGAAAATAAATACCAGACGTGGTCTAAACTCGTCAACTTTTTCCTCTACCCCGGGAGTAAAGTGCTTACTCTTTTTATCTCAACGAGAATTGGCCAATGCTAAGCAATGCTAATTTGCATAATTGAACTCTCATCGTCGCCTAAAAATAAGATTCAATCCCCGATGGACAACACACGGAACGACTTTCACTCTTTTTCCTCGCGGATCCGCATGATGGCTGCTACACATCTCAGCCAAAAGAGTTTATTCTCTGTGCACATTAGAGAAACCCCATAAATCCTTGTAAGAGAAAATCAAACCATCAATATTTCGGGATGCAAAGTCTACGTCATCGTGTGAATCTTTAAACAATTACTAAATCGATCACAAGTAAAGACAATTGTTTAATATTATTTTGAAGTAATATGTTTTAAACGAGTAAAATGATTGAAAAATAGAAAAGTTTACTATATTAAATAATCTATTATATAAAGGGTTTCATTCGAAATTCCGTCCAGATTCCTGAGTTCGACAGAAATATTCCCGAGTTCGAAGATATATACCTGAAGAAGACCGGGGGTTACAGCAGCCGAAACGTTGTGATGATAGCACTCAAGATGAGAAATGTAGTCCGAATAACCAAAATGATACAGAAAAGATTACTTTAGAATGATTGACACAGTGTAAACTTAGCGTCACCTTACCTAATATATGATGGTCGATTGCGGATTGATACATTTGATTATATGACATAGAGGCGAATATAAGTTGGGGCACATGCAGATTAAAAGTTAGCGAAAGAAACATAATATTCTGAGGTCCTGCTGTTGTCATCTGAAGATAGGGTGGAGCAAATTATAGTAAAAGAAAAGTTAATAAAGTATGTTTTAAGATAAAATTGTCGGCTTCTTTCAATATGAAGTTTCCGGTTACCTGGCCAGGAGAAAAGCACCCCTAATCAGTGGCCCTCACGCTCCGAGGAGCCAACAAAAATTCCAGTATAAGAAGACACAGCACTATAGATAGACAACGCTAAAGCAACAATATACAGCCTTTAGGTATTTATACTGCGTCTATCGCTGGCTTCATCGTCAAAGTGCCTCTACCCTTTTTCGACGACACAAGCGATCTTTTAAAGGCAGCGAATGCAAAACTGAAAAAGAAAATTATGAATGTTAAAAACTGTTTTGGCGAATAAAATTGAACGGTTATTTTTTAGATGCGCCTATTCGATCTGCGTATTTAATACACAAAACATAAGCGTGATAGACAAACATACGGACAGAAAGTGTTCTTAAGTGTTTAACACGTCTAAAATTCTCAAATGATATGCATTCATTAAATGTGTGTGCTTAGCGATTACAATTTTATTTCCAACTTAAATATATGTTATGAAATCCTGTCCATTTCACACATCATTTCAAATCCTCTCAAAGTATGGTTCATCATCAAATTGACAATATTCATGAATTCTTATTCTCGAGTTGACAGGATGGATGCATTTAAATTAAGAATCTGTGCGTTTAGCGACGAAAATTATATTTCAAACCTAAGCGTGATAGACGAAACTGCTAAGTGAGGCGCGTCCAACAGATAAAACCTCTCATACAAATGCGTAGACGCATATCAAAAGGAAAACGGTCATTTTTATTGAATTTGTCATTCAAAAACAAAATAGACAAAACCAAGGCAGGTACGGATTTCCTCCTCTTTTTTTTACTTTGGCACGGAAGAGCTTTTAAAACTTCAAAATGGAAAAATTGATTTTTCTTATTTTTTTCCCGTCAGTTTTAATCAAGTCAATATTTGAACAAAAGTCAGAGATTTTGTTTTCTTGTTGATCATTTCCCAAAGAGAAATGTCAATATTCCCTTAGAGACGTTCGATTTTAGCATAAAACGGAAACCATGCTAGTTTATTGATTTATATATATATATATATATATATATATATATATATATATATATATATATATATATATATATATATATATATGAGAAAAGAATTATGAAAGTAATCCGACATAATAAGGAATGAAACAGGAATAACCAAAAGATAGCTGTTTATGTATTCATCAATGTTTCGTCTTTATTGTAAGACTTCCTCAGCATTAAAGTTTGAAGAAAAATGTCATGCAAGTACATAGAAGTTTGGGGTTGACATGGTGGTAAGATGAAGGGATATAGCAGCCGTAGCTACAATGAAACCCAGAGAGTCCAGGATGTGAGCGTCAATGGTTGAGAAAGATTCAAATGAAAAACTTTAAGTGGACAAGATTGAGACAGCTATGAAATGGGGAGGGGTGATAATATAATTTAAATGGCCTTAGTGTGGGAGAGGTGAAGGGGGTGAGATTTTTGCTGTGGTGAGGTGCGGCATGGATATTGAGAGGCTACTTAAAAGAAGAGGGACGGGGGAAAGTGTGTGTTCAAAATGGGTGTAGTATTATGGTTGATGAGAAAAAAGATTTTAAAAGGTAAAGACAACTTTGAAAATAGGTGGGGTGAGAATATAATTGAAATAGCCTAAGGGTGGGATAGGTGAAAAGGGGGGTTAGATTTTTGTTGTGGTGAGGCGTGAAATTTTTTAGGGCCGAGGAAGGGAGGGGGAGGGGCCTGACCAGGTGACTACATCAGGAATGTGTGCGCATATATGTGTTTGAAAGAATGTGTAAAAGTGTGTTAGAGACGAGGGTGTAGGCTTGAGAGGAAGGAAAATAATTTTAATTTCAGGGGAGAGATAAGTAAAATGTGGTTTCGTTCAGGATTGTGTTGATAGTTTGAGGGTAAATTGGAAGAAAAGGGGTTGAAATATCTATATTTTGTATGGATGTGTAAATTATGTTTATTTGTTAAAATGTTTATTTGTGGTTAAACAGTTTTAATGTGTACTAGGTGATTCATAAGTACGTAAGTAAATATATATGTGAAGTAGAAGTCAGCACATTAGTGTATATGCGGGGAGTTGCATATATGTGCAAGTGTGAACAATAAAAAGGAAAGTTAACCGTGGTCTAGGTGTAATTTTTGTTTGTAATTAAAGTTTGCTTATTAGGGGGGATAGGTTGTAGAAACCATTTCGTTGTTTGATGGTGTTAGAGTATGTGCTGAGTGCTGTTTCAAGTAGTCTTCGCCGAGCTTTGTTAGAAATATGTTTAATAATTTTGGCCTGTTCAAAATTGAAAGCATGATCGTGTTGTAATGCGCGGGAGAAAAGTGAACTGAGAGAGTTATTGTTTTTTATATCCGTTTGTGTTCGCTCAGTCTTTTCTTCAATTCCCGCTGAGTTTCCCCCACGTAAATTTGGTGACAATTGTTACATGGGGCGGTATATATGCCGGCATGGGATGTGGGTTTTGTTCGGAAATGTCTTGCTGTGTTTAATATTTGTTTTATGGTTTGTGATGTGGTTTGTACTGTTGAAATTCCTAGTTTATTAAGTGTGTTGTAAATGGTTGTATTATTGGAATGTGTGACTAAGTTAGGAAAGATAGAGAGACGGGTTGAGAGAGATCGAGAAATAGGAGTTTTAATATAAATATGTTACACAAACTTTTTAACCTCGTCTACTTTCTTTTATAGTTCCTGGCAACGTCAGGTAACCCTGCTAGTGTATATATATATATATATATATATATATATATATATATATATATATATAGTATCAATTATTTTATTTATACAAACATTATTGGCTACGCATGTGCATACATGTTTCAGCTGCCATTTCTTTCGAAATAGAGTTTTCTCAGGCCACGTAAAAATTGAAAATGCTGAAACAGAATACGACAGCTTAGCAATTATTTATTTTATTTTTAGAGAGTGGCAGGTAAGAGGAGAGAATATTATTGAATTGGCCAATCATTTATCCAATTAAATATTTTTCTCCCCTCCTACTTACAAATCTCTATTTGGTAAAACCAATTCGAGCTCCCGACGCTTAACCATGTTTACATTGAGATTTAACTTACATTCAGCCAGTGTCTCGGGATAGAAGCGCCAACTGTCATCTCGACGGTTGAGTTTCGATCCCATCTTGAGGCATTAGCTGTGATACAGCGAAACAGTCTGTATGTGGATTACTATATATATATATATATATATATATATATATATAACTTATATGTGTATATTTTTATATAGAGGATTCACTCCTAAACTAATTAACCGATGATTATAAATTGTGTAACAAAGGGTCGTAATTATTACGCTTTAGTGGGTAATGTGCCATGTGTTGGATAAAAAAAGTAATAAAAGCCAACTAAGATGAGAACAAGATCGGGAAACCTTAAAAATGTTTAATTAATCATTAATAAAGGCATGTGCATATTTTGGTTGTCCGTAAATGTCGACGTAGTGGAATTGAAAAAGAATTAATGGCGTATCTTGCTGCTTCTGTTAAGATAATTCATCACTGTTTATTTTATTTTATATCAGTCCCTCTGTTTCTCCAATTAGTTGTCGTTTCACCGAAATATTCGTTAAAAGGTTGATTCATAGAACGCAATTAGTCGACCGGTGTGTGTGATCCGTCCTCGCGATCAAAATCCGTTGTACTTTGAGTTATTGTTTATTCTTCATACAGGGCACATCATCAGCAGAGTTCTCGTCCTTGATACAAAATGCATAAATGCAAAAATGGAAATGGCTTTGAAAATGTTTTGTCGATTTCACATTCCATTTTACTGATTTGAAAATACACAAAGGTCAACAATAAAATAAACTATTTCAATAGCATGAAACAGTTTTCCAATGCTTTTATTTTAAAATCAATCGTGTGGACAAAAAAGAAATCAAATAAACTTCCTGAGCTAGATGGCATTCATGTTGAGCTGTTAAAACATGGTGGTGTGAATGTTCATTGTGCGGTTCACTCTTTGGTGTTATCAGTATGGCAGGTAGACCCATTTGCCCAAGACTGAATGGATACTATTCTGATTATGTTGTACCGTGGTATTTCACTGCTAGCAGTAGTTGGAAAAAAGATTTCAACGGCTCCGTCTAAACCGACCGATTGAAGAAATATAATTGTGTTTGTGTACTTCTGGACTACCAGTCTGGTTTTAGAGGTGGCCGTAGACATGATATTTTTTGCGAAACAGCTTATAGAAAAATGTATTGAACAGCGTGCGCCTCTTTGTCGGGTGTTTGTAGAATTAACCAATGTATTTTGCACAGTCACTCGTGAGGTTGTCTGGAAAGTTTGGCTGTACACCTGCTTTTACTTCATCGTTGTATTAGAGGTCGCGTTCAATGGTCGACGCTCAGATGCACTTCCCATTAATAATGGAGTGAAGCAGGGTGATATACCTGAATCAACATTGTTCTCACTATATCTTATAGCTGTACTCTGATATGCTTTTCCACGATTGTGATATAGGTGTCTATATTAGATTCCGAACAATTGGAAAATAATTCAACCTGAGAAGTTTCCAAGCCAAAAACCTTGTAAACTGGCCTACTTATACACTTTCCTGGTGATATGCAATCAGTCGTATATCTCTTCACCAGTGCTTGTACCTACTTTAGACTGACGGTTAGCATTCGGCTCCTTGTGCTCTGTATGTGGAACCCGATATATTGTCTATGGAAAGCGCCTTGAAGTCGTCAAGGAGTTCGTCTATCTTGATAGTACTTTATCCAATGATGGATTTGTTGATGCTGAAATCAGACAGAGAATGAGCAATGCATCAAAGGTGTTTGGTAAGATAGAGGATGGAGTCTGATTGTGATAACTAAAATGTCAGCATATAAACTATGTGTGTTGTCATCCTTATTCTATGCCTCTGAGACATGGTCGTTGTATCAATCACACATAAAACAGCTTGAAAGATTTCATAAGAATTGACTCAGACATTCCTTGCCTGAAGTGAGACAGTTTTGTTCTTGATACTAATGTCTTAGCTAAAGCCAAAACCGCCAGTATTTCTACGATTGTGACTAAGAATAAAATGCGTTTGGCTGGTTATCTTGTCCGACATTATGACTGTAAACTCATATAACAGTTGTTTTATGGTAAGCTTTTTTTTACTTTACAAGGGCGCTGAACATTTTGAAGCAGCCAGGAAAGACCGTGCAAAACTACCGAAAGCATGTAAGAAAACATGAAACGTTGCTGACTAATTGTCGAGGTATGTAGATCTCTGGGATATGTAACTGAACTTTGTTGTCAAGGGAAGGTTTTGTTATCGCATGAAAGCATTCTATTTCTTTTTAAAGATAAACAAAGAATCAGAGCTTTCGTGTTCTTGATGCTCTGAAATGGCCTTAAACGTCACATAAAAGTGCAAATTGATTCAAATTATATCCCTTCTGGCTTGACCTAGACCAATAATCAACATGAATTTTTAGTTTTGGTTTTTTTTCATATAGTTTTAATGGTTGTAAAAACTTCCAAGAATATATATATATATATATATATATATATATATATATATATATATATATATATATATATATATATATATACATACATATACATATATATATATATATATATATATATATATATATATATATATATATATATATATATATATATATATATGCAAATACAAAATGCGACAATTCAGAAGAATTGTCATCGTTATATAGAAACGCATCCAAGGGTTAAACTGCATTTCTTTAAAAGATCGGTCTTCACTAATTTTTTTATCCCTTTGCGTGGATTTGTTTTTTTCGTGTAAAGTTGAAACTACATGTTACAATGCATGTCAACGTATGCGAAGTTTGTTATGCATTATAGTAGGACATAATTAACCAAACAAATTAATTACAGATCACTGTAACTCACTGTTTTGTTTCTTAAATCAATCTAATATTTTTAGGACTTTTAAAGAAAGGACGGTTAAATATTGTTAAATATATAATTCTTATCTTTTATTGACCAAATACAAAATGAAAAAATACAGTAGAGTTGTCATCATTATATTGAAATGCATACAAGAGTTAAGTTACATTTTTTTTTAAATAGCATATTGTTTTCTTCTTCTTACGTGAATTATTTTGTCCATGTAAGGATGAAAATACATTTTATAATGCATGTCCACGTATGCTCCTTCTGTTAGATATTTCGGCATGCATTATAAAATGCATTTTCAACTTTACATGGACAATAATAATAATTTACATGTGCATAATGTGGAAATTTGGTTTTTTCCTTACAGAATGAAGAAAAAGATAAGCTGAAATGGAAGAAGATACGCAAGGTATGGATTGATGGTATATGTACTGAGATTATATTACAAGAAATGTTTTGCAAATAAAATGTGTTTGCGGTTTAATTAAAAGAACAGCTTATCTTATCGTGTCCATTTAAGTATACCAGCATGATGTCCGCTAAGAGCAAATTCTATTTCATTCAAAAACGAGAATTGAGTGTGTCGCATTTATCCCGCCAGAATTAAGTGTCTGGTGATTGGTCAACGATAATTGTCTTGTCCAATCAAATGAATTTATTTTAATAGACAAGGGAGATAATTTATTAACATAATAGATAAGAGAAGATGCTCTATTTTAGAAATAAATGAGGGTAACTCATTGATGTACTTCTTTTTTATACTCTCTCAATAAACAAGTACAACATCCAAATTATGTCATCATTATTTAAAGGAATTCAATATTTCTGATTGCATAAAATGGTTACGGTGTACATGTTAGTAGCTTGTTTTAGCTATTTTTGTTTTTCTCTGTTCGTACTTTTTTTTCATTTCTATATTTTGATGAAGGGAAATGGGATGCAGTCAACTCAATAGCTACGTCCGCTCCCGAAATAAAAAATATCACTTCACATAAAAATATTAACACGACATTTTAAAAACTAATGAAAATTATTCCCGTTCGTTCGAAACGATAAACTTAGAGAACTTGTGTGAAATGTCAATTCTTAAAAACAACAACCACTCGACAACCAAAAACACATAGAGATGAGAGAGTTCAACCCGAAAAAATACGGAACGCAGCACAACATAACTCGCACAGAGGTTTACACATATTCACACACTGAAAAAGGCTACATAAGCACAATGTCTCCTGAACTCACACGCATATTCACAGTCACAATCCTTGATTGTCTACGGTCTATCTATACAGGGGTTTGTCAGGACAACCTGACATGAGAATTCTGCACCCGACGATTAAACCCTGTCTAAATATTAAAAATAACATAGTATTTGAAGCCCGAATAAGATCCCCTCGACACGGCTATACACTGGCTCATACGAGAAATGGTGCACCTTCTCCTATTAATGTTACCTCAAGTAACAGCACTTAGCTGGATACTCCACCAGACTAGCTAAATTTTTGTCCTAGAATCCGGTAAGACTAAGAGATCACAAGAAAGATATACTATAACCTAGTTAACTGGTCAATTGGTGAGAGGAAAATAAATTTTCTTAAAGTCTTTACTAACTCAATGTTTGAGAGGTAAGGAAGAACTTTAATGGAATATTCGAATAACTATAAATCTCACATAGGGATAAGATATTAGCCCCAGGAAGGGACCGCTTGATTTCCGAGAACTTTGACTGAAGTAAAATAAAACAGAAAATAAACATTCTACAAACACGAAAACCTTTACAAAAACAATTTACTTAATCGAACTATCTTCTATTCCATTCCACATTTATAAATATATGAATATGTTTTGTTTGTTACTCATGTTTTTCTATCTTTCAAGTACAACACCCTTTTGGCGCATTTAGCACTTGCAAAATTATGATCCATTCTCAATTATTCAAAATAATCAGATTCGTTCACTTTACTCATTCGCCCCGTATACGATTTTAATAGTCAGCGTGGGTCTTGGTACATTACAAAAACGCGCCCGTCGTCTATATCCTATCCAAGCCAGAAACAACGCTACACTACTATAATGTTTCATGTATTATTAATGTGTGTGATAATAATAAAGGTACATAGTGCGTGTGTTTATGATAGAAGATTTAATGAGGATTTCTGTATACTTTTTCATATTCACAGTAAGGCTGTTGTCTTCAGTCATAACATCTCTTAGAGGCTTATATTTGGAATTACTGGTCATACAATGTTGTTGACATGATATCAAATTTCCAACATTTCAGTAGATGAATCGGGTGGAATGGTACTTGGTGCATGGTAATTAAGAATATACCTTAAAATGAAGGGGTTGGAATGTAAACCAAATATCAAAGTTGAATAACGAAAACAAAGTAAATTGTTCGCATCCTTGAAAACATCTTTAGAGTCTGCGAGAGCTTTTACATTGTTTAAAACTTTGAAATTTCCCATTTTATGATACAGACTTCGTAGATATGTTTTGAAAGTAAAGCGAAAGGCAATTATATAATCGAAAATACAAATAAAAGAGAGAGCCAAAAAGCCCAGAAGACAGATCTAGTCCGACAAACATCGGAAGAAGACCATAACGTACGCTTCGACCTCATCCGCCCCTTTGGTCGGAGGAGGCGAAAAGAATACCAAACTACAGGCTAAATGAACGATCAACTCCCGCATAACGTTTTGTGAACTCATACACACATACACACATACACACACGCTGTCAACGACCGCAGAAGAAAATGACTATTACACTCACACACACACACATTGAAAGAACAAAGGTAGGTCCATACATACACGGTGCCATGCTTCCTATTACTCATGTATGCATATTCACTCAATAAACATACAGACATACTCATATGTAACCCTCGTGTCTACTTACTCAGTGAAACTTTCTCTACCGAAACACGGGAATATGAACGTTTTAAGTGAATAACTATTTACTGAAAATAACTTTCATATTGTTGTAAAATTATAGTTATATAAATGTTTTGTTGTTTTCTCAAGCTTTCATCCACAACATCCTAGTGGTGTATTTAGTTAGCACTTGCTAATTAGTGATCCTTGTATTCTCAATCACCTTTCCATTTTCATAATATGCATGCTTTTACCCATTTTCTTCCTTCGCCATTTTATAACATTATATTAATTGTCAGCGTAATTCTTGCTACATTCCAAAGACGCGACTGTTGTCTATAACCCTATGCAGCCATGAAGCACGCTACAGGGCAAAGTATATTCGAGTCAACGTGTATTTTCTTAACTGAAATGGATAACAATAATTTATTTTTAAACTGATAAATATATTTCAGTCCACGTGTAGTTTTATTTTTGAATTGAAACAGAAAAAAAAGATTTTTAAACAGGAAAAAATATATTCGAGTCCATGTGTTTTACCTTTGTTTAAGTGACACGAAAAACAAGAATTATTTTTTAAACCGACAAAGTCTATTGGAGTTCACGTGTTTTCCTTTCTTTTAAGTGACATGGAATGGTGTGTTTTCTTTAACCTATAAATTATATTCGAGTCCACGTGTATTTTTTTCTTTTAAGTGATACGAGAAACCGGAATTATTTTTCAAAACAGTGATGAACCACGTGTATTGTTCGCTTTCTCCTTGACCTTTCGGTTTGGGGTAAAGCGTATTATCTGTTCATCTAAATTTCATCTGTTCTTTCCTCGGAGTTAAGGAGGAATCTTTCTAGGTTGAGGTAATTTTTTATTTTTGTTCCAATACAGAGTGCCCCTTTTGTAGGAGCTGGCTACCCCACATTAAAAACCGATCTTGTGCCTAACTTGGCCTCGTGGGGGGCCAAGTAAATAGGGGCACGTAAATAATACTGTTCTTTAACTGATAAATTATATTCAAGTGGACGCGTAATTTCCTTTTAAAAAACATGGAAAACATTTTTTTTAACTGGTAAAATATATTCCGAGTCCAAGTGTATATTTAGGTGATATTGAAAACAAGAATTATTTTTAACCGGTATTCGAATTTACTATAAAAAAAAGAATTGTCTCTCCTTTTCTCCTAAAATAATTATCTCCCTTTATTCGTTATGACGATGAATTAGCTCCCTTGAGTAAACAAATATTCCAAGTTTTTTGTTCAAGATAATTCTCCTTTACCAGTCAAAAGACACTTAATTTTGTCGGGCTGGATGCAAAAATCATTTGTCCGTTCTCTTAGGAGAATAAGCCGAGAAACGTTGCTCCCTTATTTTGAATGTGATCGCCCAGCAGCCAGCATCCTTTACTTCATTTCTATCTGACGAAGTCAGAAGAGCTATCGGATTAACATCCTAATATGTTATCATACCGGCGTGGACGGAAGAACACAAACCAGTGGCAGACGCCACAACTAAGAGGATATATGTACGACCTTTCTTTCTTTGTTGACTCAGCCCTTCTTCGTCTCTAAGGGAGAGGACAGGGTCTGAACTCGCAAAATCACGTTGCCAGAGGGTTCCGGCCAATCAGGGACGAACATGTCAGCTTGACCACGCGTGGTTTGTGGAGATTTTCGAAACCTCAATGCCAAAACAGTTCCTGACAGATATCCAATTCCCCATATTCATGATTTTGCCATAGGTCTGCAAAGAACTAAGATTTTTTCAAAACTTGATTTGGTCAAGGCATATTACCAAATTCCAGTAGCAGAAGAAAACATAGAATAAACAGCAATTACTACTCCTTTTGGCCTATATGAATGTACAAGAATGCCTTTTGGATTACGCAACGCAGCTCAAAGTTTTCAGAGACTGATAGACGAGATTTTGAGAGGATTACCATTTGCCTTTGCGTACATTGGTAGTCGAAATATTCAAGAACATCACGAACATCTGGAACAGGTTTTTAAGAGACTGGCACATTTTGGTTTAAATATCAACGTAAGCAAATGTGTTTTTCACAGTACCCCAACTGACATTCTTGGGTCACGTAATCGATGAACGAGGTATTGCGCCCGTGCCAGAAAAAGTGGCAGCAATCCAGCAATTTCCTCAACCAACATCATTGCGACAATTGAGAAGATACCTTGGTCTGATAAATTACTACCGCAGATTCATTCCAGGTTGTGCAAACATTTTAACTCCTCTCACAAATTTGCTGAGCAAACAAAAAAGAAAAATGCAACGATTAGAAGGGGAAGCATTGATCGCATTCAACAACTCAAAGAAAGCACTGGCAGATTTCACAAAACTGTCTTACATCCATGATGAGGATAATTCAGTACTAACACTGACTACAGACGCTTCTTCATTTTCGATAGGCTAAGTTCTGCACCAAACTCAAAACGGTATAGAAAAACCCATCTATTTCTTCTCGGTGAAACTGAACAAGGCACAACAAAAATACAGCGCTTTCTCGAGAGAATTACTTGCGATCTATCTGTCAATAAAACATTTCCAGCATCTTCTCGAGGGCCGAGACTTTACTGTTTTCACAGACAACAAACCTCTCACATATGCCTTACACACAAGTATGGACAAATATACGCCCAGAGATACCCGACAACTGGACTACATATCCCAATTTACATCGGATATTCGTTACACCAAGAGCACAGACAATATTGTAGTAGATACCTTGTCACGCTCCACAATTCACGCCATAAATTCTGAAGCTCTTAACTTTGAGTTAATCGCAGATGAACAGAAAAATGACGAAACATTAGACAAAGTAAAAAAGGGCACTTCCTTAGAATTAAAGGCACATCCAGTCCCTTTTGGAACTAGGACATTCTTATGCGACACAAGTACAGGTTATTCCAGGCCTTATATACCACCTTCACTCAGAAAAATAGTTTTTAAACATTTCCATAACTTGTCACACCCAGGCCGACGAGCTACTATCAAATTAATTAGTAATCGTTTTGTCTAACCTAAAATGCATAGAGACATAAGGGATTGGACTAAAGGGTGTCTAAAATGTCAAACAAGCAAGGTGGGTAGACATACAAAATCTTCACCTGGCCAATTTATACACCTAGATGGTAGATTCACCAACTTGTACATCGATATAGTTGGACCACTGCAAATGGCCATGCATACTTATTAACAATCATCGACAGATTTACCAGATGGCCTGTCATAACTCCTTTACAAGATACATCTGCGCAATCCGTCGTGAAAGCAATATTGCATGATTGGATAGCTAAGTTCGGTTGTCCATTAGTAATAACGACTGATCGTGGCGCTCAATTTAAATCAACACTTTTCGATGAATTTACAAAACTTTTGGGGGTAAAACACATAACCACAACGGCTTATCAACCTTGTGCCAACGGAATGGTCGAGCGTTTCCATTGACAATTAAAGGCAGCTCTGACAGCCAACAACCATTCCAGAACATGGTTAGAAAACATTCCTCTAGTTTTGTTGTCTATCAGGAATGTGATAAAACAGGACTTAGGATGCACATCATCTGAAATGGTTTTCGGGACATCACTGACATTGCCCGGCCAGTTCTGCGAAAAAACGAATCATTTTCAACCATCTACAAACTTTGTCCAGAACTTAAAACAAAGAATGAATGATTTGGTCTTCACGCCTACAAGGACACAAACAAAAGAAATTTACATCCCAAAAGACCTCCACAACTGCGAGTATGTTTTCGTACGCATTGATGCAGTAAAGAAACCACTTTGTGCTACATATTCAGGACCTTTCCAAGTAGTGGAGAGGAAGGCAAAATATTTCACCATAATTAAAAATGGAAAGCAAGATACGGTTTCAATAGATAGGATAAAACCGGCATACTTAGATTTATCAAAGAACAGCATGTCGAAACATCTTACACCTTCACAGGATACCGAGTCGTGCAAACAAGGTCCTACAATAACACGCACACCACATAAATCTGAACTGGTGACAAAATCCGGCAGGAAAGTAAATTGGCCTGCCAACCTGAAACAGTATGTTACATATTGAAAATATTTTTTTCTTTCAATATTTTTCAATCTGAGTGGGGTTTTATCGGATTGATATCCTAATAACTAAGGGGAGACAAGTACGACCTTTCTTTCAATTTGACTCAGCCCTTTTTTCGGCAAATCACGTTGACAGAGGTCTCCGACCAATCACAGACCAGAGATCATGCGTGACCACGCGTGATTTGAGCGATATAAAAGAAGATACGCCTTTCTTTTCCCCCTCTTTTTACCCGCTACCCAGCAAGTAACAGGTCTTGTCAACAAAGTCTTTCTTTCCTTACGACCAGCGATTAAGAAATCCCATCAAAATGACTCAAAGGGGCATGGGGCAGGAAAGCACTGCCACCTGCTGTCTAACAGTAACTACACGCCGTCTCCCCGTTCCTCCTCACCACACACAGGACAAATTGTAAGCCTAACCTTTTAATTCTTTCTCTGTTCGTTCAAACGCCAAATTCCTACCCTTTCGTACCCGGCAAAAAACAGGGGTACAAAGACGGCTCATTTTCCTTAAATTACGCGCACATTAAAACACGTGTGCTTTACAAGGAAAAATTTCAAAGGACAATTTTATACAAACAGTAAACTGCTCATTTTCCTTAAATTACGCGCACACTAAAACACGTGTGCTCTACAAGAAAAAACTTCAAAGGACAATTTTATACAAACAGTAAACTGCTCATTTTCCTTAAATTACGCGCACACTAAAACACGTGTGCTCTACAAGAAAAAACTTCAACGGACAATTTTATACAAACAGTAAACTGCTCATTTTCCTTAAATTACGCGCACACTAAAACATGTGTGCTTTACAAGAAAAAACATTAAAAGACAATTTTATACATCAGTAAACTGCTCAATTTCCTTAAATTACGCGCACACTAAAACACGTGTGCTTTACAAGAAAAAACTTTAAAAGACAATTTTATACAGACAGTAAAATGAACATTTTCCTGTGCACAAAACTCAAGTTTTTCATTGTGGAATTTACACAATTTAATTGAACCACGTTGAATAAATTGTTATGTTTATATGTATTTTTGAGTGCTGGCTTTCTTACTTTTTGTGTTGGTTATTGGCGTATTTTTACTCTTTCTTTCATGTTTAATGTTAAGAAGTCGTCAGAACCCCCACAGTGGCACGGAAAAGAGTATTATTAAAAAAACGATAAATATTATTCGACTTCACGTGTATGTTTTTAAGTGACATCAAAAACAATATTTTTTTATTAAACCGATAAAGTATATTTGAGTATATTTAGCATTTTTTAAGTAACACGGAACACAATATTTTTAACCAGTAAAGTATATTCGATTGCACGTGTACGTTTTTAGGTGAAACCGAATACAAAGCTTATTGTTTTAGTATGAAGACGAGGCTTTTATTAAACTTTTCTTTTTTGGTTGTACATAGTTCATCTAGTGTCGTCATTCCCATAATGGACAAGAATTTGGCTTTTCGCTTCATCTCGATCAAATTAAATGCTCAATTAAATGGTCAAAGCTAATTGCTTTGCCTAATCAAATGGTACTATTTCATTTTTATAGTACATGTATGATATTATATGTCGATTTTAGACCTACAACAAACGGCACATTGTCAAAGTTGCAGATTAACATGAAGAATTACTACGCAAAATATTTTCTTCAAAACATTGGCGTTTTTAGAGAAAATTACTTTAACAGTGAATTCTGCCATTATTCCGGTGTTACCCGAAAAGATAAATGCAAAAAAATTTTCATAATATTTTTTAGGAAAACATATGCATACGGTTACAGATTAATCGAATAAACGTTAATAAAAATTAAGTATTGATTTTTTTAAATAACCTAAAACACACACACGCACAGATATATATATATATTTATAGTATAACACAGACACACACACACACGTATATATATATATATATATATATATATATATATATATATATATATATGTGTGTGTGTGTGTGTGTGTGTGTGTGTGTGTGTGTGTGATATTATGAAAAAACAATTATTTTATATGGTTCAAATCGATTTTTATGGGAATCAAAATTCCAGAGGAAAATTAAGTTCAATATTCAAATCTTTATAATTTTATAATAGAGCTATAAATTAACAGATCAAAGTTTTTAAAAATATTTTAAATTATTCTTACATTTATTTTTATTTACTTATTTATTTATTTAGTCTTTTATTTATGTATCGATGTATTTATTATTTTTGTCTGTTTACGTATTTATTTATTTATTAAGTGTTATGCTATTTATTTACTAGTTCATTCTCTGTGAAATAACATTAATTTCGGTTTAACATGGATTGCTTCCCTTCTATTGTCACTCATTCAATTATTGAATTATCTGCCTTTGTTATTTTTTTTATAACTCCTTCAATTCGAAAATCTAGCGAATCAAACTTAATATCGGTTTTCGAGGCCAAATATAAGAGTTTATTCTCAATATTTCTTCTCGGTTTTTCTAATTGAATCTTGTATTGACTTTTAAGTTTCTACCCAATGAGCCGTTTTTTGTGTACAAATAGATTTTTTTTTGAACATTCGAATTTTAATTATTCAAATTTCGTTCAAAATGTGTCAATTCCCATGTCCCCATAGTTTTTCTGTTTTTTGGTGTTGCTTTCATTGATACTTAAAGATATTTTGCATGACATTTCATCTATGTATGGTTTTCATCTAACAACAATGCTCTGACGACGAGTGTTATTTTGTTTACTACTAGGATTTCTGTCAATTATGTTTTTGATTCTTCTAGAAATACGTGTTACCTGTACTTTGCTTGAAGACTGTCAATAAATCACAGTATGACATAACTTTGATCTGTCAATATATTTTGTAAATATGGATTTACTCTTCAAGGTACACATAAAGTTTCAGTTCATAAAATGTTCTATCAAATATTATATTTTAATAAATAATGCTTAATTTCTTCTGGAGGAAATACTCCATTTTTATTTGTCTATAAATATAAAATTATATATATATATATATATATATATATATATATATATATATATATATATATATATATATATATATACACATAAGGTTAGTGGGAGAGAACTCAAAAAGAGTGTTCAATTATTAAGAAAAAATTTTTAAAATTAGAGCGTAAAATTTATTTATATATGTGTTACTGACGATCAGAACAACAACGGTACCGTCGGTTTTAAATTCAAAATGAAGACTTATAATTGGTCTCCTTTACCGGATTCTCTTCGACCTCTGTTTATGTCTTCCTCCCCGGAAAATGGCGGCTTGTCAAATTAGTAAAAATAATAAAAATGAAAATGAAGCAGAGGATCGAAATATCGTCAAAAGGTCACACAACGCGCGAGCCGCCATTTTCCTTGGAGGCAGACATAAACAGAGGCTGAAGTGAGTTCGATAAATAAAAAGGTCCCATTTGTTTGGATTTGAAACCGACGCTACAGTTGTTTTTCTGATCTTCTATAAGACATGTATAAATATATATATATAAACATATATATTATGCTATTCATATTATATATACATTTTTATTATGCTATTAATATATATTATATAATAATTATAATATATATATATATATATATATATATATATATATATATATATATATATATATATATATTACACAATTAATTCTAATTATCCTAACCCCAACCCTGACCTTTGTATATTGATCTCCCTAGCATCGTGAGACTAAAAACCTCCCCCTAAACATTAGTCATATTTTTGAATATTTTTATCTGGCCTTTTCTCTTACGGCTCCTTTTCCCTATTGAGATAGTAATTCCTTTATTCTTTTTATTTATTTAAACATTCGACAATAATTTAATTTTCCTTTCTATTTTAACTTTAATTCCTTACACTTTAATAATATTCTCATTTTTATTTGGCCTTTAGTTTTTATTTTATTTTCTCTAACTCTTGTACCCAGCATTAACCCTTTGCCAATCCCAACATTAATTCATCAATATTAAGCTTATACCCTCACCCCCCTTTGATACAACTTCTGTGACCTTCAATCGCTGATTTTATAATCAGTCACTTTATTGTCCTACTTAATCATTTTCTGCTTTAAAATCTATTTTTACATCTGAAACCGGTTTTTTTTAGATCACTCGTCCAACCCTCTTGGCTACATCCTACTTCTGTAAACGCAACCTGTTTGAATTTCAATTTCAATTTCAATTTTTGTAACGGCTTAGTCAACTTTTCGATTTCTGAAGAGACGTTAGTTTTTATCAGCTCTTTGATTGGATTTAAAACTACTTCTTATTATCTCACTTTGAATTCAAATCCATAAAAACTATATCTGAAAAGCCCATGAGAGTCCTTCAAATGGCTTTTAATACACAACTTACATCCAAAACTTTTACATTGCAACCTCTCCCAACCGGATTATTTGTGGCTTTAATGATGTGACTTCTCCAAAATTCAACGGATTTTACAATTTTTTATGGCAACTTTTCCTGGATTTACTGCTTTTGAACCTGGTGCTACAATTTTCATGATGCCTTAAACAGTGAAATTCTTCATATATTTTCAACCTCTTCTCTTTGCATTGGACATTTTCTATACTTTCTATATTTGTATTTATCTCATATTATATTTATAGCTTTTCAAATTATGACTTTTAGCAATTCCCCTACCAACTTATCTCTCTGTATTCTTCTGATGATAAGATTCAATCTTTTGGAAAGCCATGGCTTAAGGAAATAAAAATTAATTAATTTTATTTTAAACACCTTTTTAATTTTATATTTTTTTATTAATATGACGGCAATAAAATAATAATGACAACATTAGGAAAATAATGTCAAATTAATAATAAAATATGAAATTAAAAATAGAATAAAGAATTATAAAAAATGTACAAAACTAAAACAAATAAAAAGATAAAAATGAAAAATCAACACGATTTGATCTAAATGACTTAACACCCCTCACACTTCATCTAGAATCAAGGTCAGACTGAAGAATGTGTCTTCTTTTCCACCCCCATATCATGCATAATATATGCTGAAGTAATTCTTAACACATTAAATTGATGTGCCACAGAAATTTGACCCTTTTTTGCCCATCTGCAACATGAGTTTATATTATATTTGATTTTCGATGGTTTCCAATCTGACTATTTGACCTTCAAATCTTAAATTTTGAATTTTGTTTTCTTTTCTTTCCAACTTCATTCTTTCCAAGTATGACCTTCAGGAAGGATCAGATTGTTATTCTGCCTGATGATATCTCAGTTTTTAACAGTTGTTGATCGATAACATCAACATGCCAGCGTCGCAGATTATGTAGATGTCTGTATAAATAAATTTTAAAAAACATATATACAAAAGCTCTATTTGATATTGAGGACCCTTGATAAGCCCGGTTGAAATTCTTTAAATGTTTACTTTGTGGATGTTTACTTTACCTAGATCACTACATATATATATATATATATATATATATATATATATATATATATATATGTGTGTGTGTGTGTGTGTGTGTGTGTGTGTGTGTGTGTGTATATATAAGCGTCGAGCCTGGCCAATACTAAATGGGTGACCATTTAGGAATACCAGGTGCTGTATGTGCTCTCTGCTTATCTCAGCATTGTTTCCAGTCGTCTTGTACTACTACTTGCCATTGAAATCAAGCAATGCCGACTGAGGAGAGCGGGTGTTGGGGATTGCGCAACCCTTGCAATTACAAATTCACGCGCGGGCCGCCCCAGGCGGGGCACTCATACGTCGAAATTGACGAGAGAGTCCATCATATATATATATATATATATATATATATATATATATATATATATACTTTTAATGGATATATATTTTAAATAAAGTAATTTGTGCGTGTATTACAGCATGTTGTTTGTATGTACACATATATATATATGCATTTATAGAATGTTTCAAAATCATTTAAATTCTAATATTTCCTGAGTATTGTAATAAACACTTTGTAGACCAAATAAATAAATAACCTGAGTTGCCTCCCTTTGACCACAATATTAACCTAGATCACCACTGTGAAGAACTTTCCTTTTTTACTATGTGTATCTTAAACACAAACCGAATTTCCATGAAGAGAGTTTTTTTCCAAGGACTTCCATCGCTGGAACATATTTCCACGGGACCACTTCCCTGCAAACTATAATATGGTCGTCTATAAGTCTAATGTCAACAAATATTTGTCGAGTTGTCCTGAGAAGTAATTAAATTTTGTTCATTCCATTCATCTTTTTTAATCTTCTCATCGTATTGTTTGTCATCCAGCTAACGATTTCATTAACCCTTATCCTCAAGTGGCTTTTGGTCTTGGTCAGCAGTGACTCTTTTAATTTAATTTTTTATTTCATCCAATTCAAGCAGGATTTTTGATTGTCAAACAACCCAACTAACAATACGAGTATTAGTTTGTTTTAATGTTTAAGTCTGATAAAGTACAGAATAGTTAACAGTCGAGAATTTGTAACCAAAACATAAAAACAACAAATGATTTATAGCAAATGCAGCAGAATTCAATTTTCTACCGACCCATTCATTTTTAAAGTATGGAAACTGTTTGAAAGCTTTTTTTTCATTTCAGAATTTTATTTCCCTGTTTGTGTGTCTTACTGACATACAACACAAAATGGCTGCCAAGGAGATGGTTTAACTTTGCAAAACTGAGGCAGTCAAGTGTAGTTTTACGAGAGGTTTTATCTGGGTGGAGGACTTGCCACTTGGACTTAGGGTTAGTGGTAGAGTAAGTATTGTTTTTTTTACTATCTTTTGAGCATAAGGTTAACTGAAGTTAATTTTGTTCTGTGTGTTGATAAGGCACATGAATATCGAAATAAATTTTGAAATAAAAAATCTTACAAACAGTATACAGGTCTGTAGAGAATTTAATTCTACAGCTTTTGCTATAAATTGTAAATAATTTTATTTAATGAATACATAATTCAGCATTTGACCAAACACTAAATTTAAAAAGGCCTATGTTGGGAACATCAGGAAGTTTCATTAGATGTCCTGTCGGCTTGGCAGGCTGAGAGCAGATTCAAGGGATTCCCTCGAATTGTGGCGATGGAGAGGCGCTCGTAGAGCCAAGTTAATTCTAGATGGTCCCTGCTGTAGCGTATTATTGATAGACTAAGGCTTTTAAGGATGCCTCGCATGGTGGGGCCTATTGCTTCATTTGTTTACATGGTGATCGGTGGCAATGCAAATATGTCGAGAAGACTGGCGTATTTTAATCACTTGTGGTTCTCTGCTATAAATTATCTGTTGTGTTTATCTTGTTTACGAATTCTCCACGGTTAACTATTCTGGATGTTTACCTTAAGTCATTTGTTGTTCATTACATTGCCTTTTGTTTCATGTTTGCTTCAGGAGTACTTAAAGAAAATTTGTGTCAACACATAAAAACCATATATATTTTTAAGACGGCTATCAATCCTTCTAATGTGCAGATTCACTGTTTCTTTTTTAATATAATTCACATTTTTTTTTAGTAATTTATTTTTAAAATAGTCATATATTATGCAATTTTAATATCATTATTCTTATTTTATTTACCTCCTAGAAGGCTAGACACAAGGTCAGGTGTGGTTTTGAAAATCCACCACACTAGGATTAGCTCACAATGGACTACAAAAAATACCTGAACAGCCCCATCGGCATTCCTCGGTAGGGGGACCTCAGGCGATTAGCAATAAACTAACCTCTTCTAAAAGAGAAGGCAAAGCCTGGAAGGGTTGCCCTCCTAGAACTACCCAGAACAAACAGGGCCAGAAGATGCCACAATGGCTCACTCCCTGTCGGCCTGATTGTTGAGGACGTATCCCCGACTTATTATTAACTATATTTTAATTATTTATATTATTTTAATCATTCAGTGCTAATTAACTTTCTTGACCGGAGCAATTTTGTTTTGTTTATTCTCCAATTTTACATTGTTGCCTCTCACTGATGTTAAGTCAATTTTGTACTCTTTCTATAGTGACAAAATCATGAAGGCAAGTTTAATCAAATTTGCAATAATATAGCTACATTTCACCCTCACCAATAATTATTTTCAAAAAACTCAAAAAACTCCAATAATTTTTTTTTTCAAAACATTCCAAATATCGTCTACATAAGAATGTATGAAAAACAAACTAAATGTCGATACGATCAACTATACCCAAAAAAAGTTCACATTTCACCAACTAACTTCAAAAATCCATCAACAGACGTCGGTAAATCATTCCTTTTCGATTTCCATGTGACAACCGATCCAGAAAGGGGAATGTTGTTCAAAGTAAGAGCGGCAGAGAATGTTCTTTTTATGTACTGATTCTTGATTTGACAAAAGCTCAAACCCGCATTTCTTTCAGTCAATCAAAATGCAAGAAATGTTCAGTTGCGAAAATCTCTGCGTACTATAAAAACCCAAACACACAGATTTCTTTCTCTTTGTTCCAGTATTTTTTTTTCATACATGACACACATGAGCACGTCCTTAAAAGCAAACATGTGCCACTGGCCAATGTGCCTCAACAACCACAATGAGATACTCTCACGGGTTACTAAACACAGCACCAGCATATACACACTGTTAGCTGAACAATCTTGCATACAAGTTAGTACATAGGCTCTCTCACTAATAAACATTCATATACGCACATATCTTCATGGCTATTTCATTTACAGACATAAATGAACACATTCCCAGCAAAATGAACAGTAGATAACGCGACTGTGGACTGTTTTCGTGTTTTCCACGAAATTAATGGCCCGTCGTCTGAGATTTTAAATCCATATCCAGTTATGCTTCGTCTATCCTGTGAGTTTGCCCAATCTGCATCTCAAAAACCTATGATGTTTAAAGTACTTTTAGTGGGTTTGAATATTAATTGCTGATTGATTGTGGCTTTTATATACCTTAGGGCGTGTTTAGCTAACAGCATGTGATTTTCGTATGGTTTATTGTGATAGTTTTGTTACTATGAAACATAAGTCTGGCCTGGTGGCTGTCATTGCATATATTAAGCTTCCGACAATTTCTCTATATAGCTTTTCGTCTGCTAATTTCCTAGTTTCGTTACATAACTTGTTAATATTATTTTCGCTAGGTGTGTATTTAGGTTTACAATCTTTTATTCCAAATCTTTCTAATAATTGTTGAAGATATCGTTTTTGATGCATGTATATTGTTTTGTTTTCATATGTAAATTCTATGCCTAAAAAATATTTGATTCTGCCTTGATCTGTCATTTAAAATTTTTCTTTTAGAATAGTTTTCGTATTTATCATATTTTCGTTACATTTTGTCGCTATTAGTATGTCATCTACCCATACAATAATAATTGTATATTTGTCATAATATTGTGTATAAACACAAACGTCTGCCAATGATTGACTAAATCCGTTTTCTATTAGATGTGTGTGTAACAAATTATTCCAATTTCTACCACTTTGTCTTAAACCATATAGTGATTTATTTAATTTATGCACTAATCTACTGGTTTTTTTTTATTTTCTATTTCAAATCCTTTTGCCTGTTCCATGTAAAGTTACAAATTTATCGATGCGTTTAGATAGGCTGATTTTACGTCTAATTGATGTATTTTTAAATCGTATTGTGCCGCGATTTGCATCAACATTCTTATTGAAGTTAATTTTGTTGTTGGTGAGAATGTTTCTTCGTAATCTACGATTTGCTTTTGATCATAACCTTTTGCCACTAGTCTTGCCTTAAATATCTCTCTCTGATTTTCATCAGTTTTAATAGTATACACCCATCGTGCTGGGATTAGGGTTTTATTCTGAGGTAATTCAGTTAATTCAAATGTTTTATTTTCTTTTAAAATGTCCATCTCCATTTTCATGGCCTTCTACCAGTTTTCGGAACTATCTGAATTTATCGCTACTTCGTATGTACTTGGTACATTTCTTATGCGGTAACAATAATCTATCGTGTATTTTATTGCGTCATTATTTTCGTCTTCCACATAGTCGTCATTAAGATATTTTGGGCGGGTTTTCGTTCTCCCAATATTTTCAGTTACTACTTCTGTTTCGGGTTCAACTGGTTGAATATTTTCAGTTGTATCACTTTTCAACATGTAGGTAATTATGAGACCGGAATAATCATCTATACACCCTAATACGCACTTAAAACCATCCTTTGCTATGGGGTCTATCGGTCCTGCTAGATCTATGTGTTCGAGTATTTTTGTTGCTCGTTTGTCAGGTATTTTATTTTTGAATTGGGACATTTTTGCCTGTGGGCACACTTCACAATTAAATTGTTTTTGTCACTAATTTGTATACCAGAAACGGTTTTTTCTAATTTAATTATATCGTCGATGTTTCAATGTCCCATTATGCTATGCCACTTTTCTAGCGAATGTTTTATTTTGCTCGGAGAAGTTACATTATTTAAGTAATATAGTTTACCTTTCTTATATATATTAAATTTAGTTCCATTAGTATTTAATGTTGCAGAGTTAGGTTTAAATTCAACGTAAGCACCCTTTTCTGTCGCTGCTTGTACTGAAAAGATATTATTATTAAAAGAATGTATATATAAAGCGTTTTTTAAGATGTTATGTATCCTTCCATTCGTATCAGTCATTTTAATAGAAGCATCCCCCCTATTTAGCGCCAAATTATTGTATCGGCTTCCATCGACTAGCTAAACAATATGACGGGAGGAATCAAATTCTTTATCGAAGTTAACGAACTTGGACTCGTCATTTAAAATATGGGTTGTGGCCCCACAATCGACTAATAAATCAAGATATGAAGAGTCACTAGCGTTGTTAACAGAAAAAATATAATAAGTGTTCTTATCTGATACGTGTTTTATCGCATTCCCTTCGGTGTTTGAGTGTCTATCTTGCGTTTTTCTGCAAAAATTTATGTCATGTGTTCGTGTTTTGCAGTTGTTGCATCAGCGTGCAGGTTTTCTACAATTTTCGGATTTATGTTCATATCGCTCGCATAAGAAGCATGATCCATTGAGTTCGTTTTTGTTATATTTATTTGATCTGGAAATGGTTACTGGTTGGCTGTTATATTTATTTTCTCTCACACTTATTACTGCGTTCGCGCTTTCACCTTGGTTTTTTTTCAGTTTCTTCGAAGTTTCTTAGAGCGGTTTTAAAGTTCTGGAATGTTATAGGTGTATCTCTCTGGGTTATTACCGTGGTGAATGTCTTATATCCACTCGGTAATCCCTTTATAATCATTGCGATCAGTAATCCATTGCTTATTGTTTCTCCGACATTTTTTAGGAATGTGGGGGCATTTTCTGCTCTTATTACATAGTCTGTAATATTTTCATTTGACTTGTTTTGCAACGCCTAATTTTCATGGCACGTGATACCTCATCAGCGCAGTAATTATCACGTAGTGCGGTAAGCAGGT
Source organism: Sepiola atlantica (assembly GCA_963556195.1). Classification (NCBI taxonomy): domain Eukaryota; kingdom Metazoa; phylum Mollusca; class Cephalopoda; order Sepiida; family Sepiolidae; genus Sepiola; species Sepiola atlantica. The sequence goes on from OY744521.1 coordinate 207,718,661, forward strand.
CGATGGCCTTATCACCTCTTGGTTAAGTGGAACTATATTCAGTTGACAATTCAACAGATATATTTACCAAACCAGCAAATAGATTTAGAAATGAAAAATTCAGACACTTACTAATGGGACTCTGAAAAAAAAAACAAGCTGTCTTTAATAGTTAAAACAAAAAAAATGTTTTTTTAAGGCCTATAAATGTGAAAGAGTATTACAAAAAAAAAAAACTTTTAAAAACTATTGATGACACAACAAATGTACAAACAAACTTTTATATTGTGAATAAAAAAAATTGTTTTAAGGCCTATGAATGTGAAAAGTGTTAAAACAAAAAAAACATTGCGAACATATATCAGTTGAAGGGGGTATGTTGAATTGTATCGGTATTTGTAAATGTCTGAGAGTGGATGTTACCAAGACCAAAGTTATTATCAGTGATTGTAGTGTTGGAAAGCCTTCAGAAATAGGAAAGGTCCTCTGCTCAAAGGGAGTTTGGTGCAACTTAATTTGAGGAATTAGAGCTAGGTTGAGAGCTGATAAGCAGTTTGTGTGCAAGAAGTGTAAGACTCTGGCGACGGATGAGAACTCAGATGTGGAGAAAGTATATTTGGATGGTGAGGCTATTGAGGTTTTTCATAAGTTTTGTTAAGTTGGTGATACCGTTGAAGCACAAGAAGGATCAAGAATTAGGAGTAGAGTGAGTAAGTTCAGGGAACTTTTGCCATTACTAACCAACATAGTGTTACCACTGTTAACCAAGGGAAGAGTCTATGAGGCATGTGTACACAGTATGATAATGTTCGGAAGTGAAACATAGCCAGTGAGGCGTTGTGTTAAAAGAAATGATATGATTAATGTGTAATATGAGTCTTAAGGACAGACTTAGATCTGATGACCTCAGAAGAAGATTAAATCTGAGCAGTATAGAGAGATGTGTGAAAAACAGGAGACTTCGTTAGTATAGTCACACTAAAAAATGGATGAGAGTTAGAACAGTTGAGGTAGCAAGATTAGTTGGAAAACGAATACCAAGAAAAACATGAGAGATAGTGATAAGGATGGATTTAAGAGAAAGAAAGATAAATAAAGACCTGGCGAGAGATAGGTTATTTTGGAAGTCAATTTTTAAAAGCCGTCCAACACATGCTAGCATGTAAAACAGACGTTAGAGCGAAGAAGAAGATGATAACGCGATGATGATATTTATTATACAATAAAAAATATTCTATGTTAAGATTAATTGGATGTTATTTTAAGTGAAAGTTTGACCTCGCCTATTGTATAAGCAATTCAATTATACTTAAAGTGAGTTTATGTTATTTTTTGTTTAGTTATCTTCCTTGACTCAATTAATCGTTCCAGAGTTCTCTATAAAGCGCCTCTCCAGAAGGACTAGATGTGACACAAGATTGGTTTAATGTGGGGGAAATTCTGCTCTTCACCGTGGACCACTCCAGATGAGAATAAAAATAAAAATCGACCCTGTCAAGAAAATGCTCTCTTCTTCTGACAGTGGACAGAACAGAATCCATGTTAATGTATATATATATATATATATATATATATATATATATATATATATATATATATATACATGGGAAATGAAAAAGGAGGAAGTCTTACAATAAAGACGAAACGTTGATGAATATATAAAAAATATATATTGGTTTTTCCTTTTTCATTTCCCATTACGTCCTTCCTTTCTCATATATATATATATATATATATATATATATATATATATATATATATATATATATATATTAATGTTAGTTGAGATCAATATAATTTTTATATTGTTCCGAGAATTCAAAATCAACAAGCATTCCGCATACATTCGTTTCCAAGATTTTTGGAAACATTTTATTGTTCACTTTTTTGTTATTTTTGATGATACCAAAAGTCTCTTCGGCGGTGCCTTTAATGCTATCACATACAAAAGCTTCATGAAAAGAAGCATCAAATTTTTGCATAAAAATTCAGTCCAACTGACAGAATTTTCAAAGCAGAAGAAGGGCAGCAAATTGATTAATTAACAAATAAAAACAAACAAAAAAAAACATTCAAAACATACAGAGATTCCCAATACAGGTTGGATCGAGGGGGGTCAGTTACTTAGGCGTAAAATACATGTGAAAAATTTCAATCAATAATAACATAGAAATGTAACAATGGTAGCATTGAACACTATTAAGCGCGATTAGAGAATTGTTTTACAATGATAAACAATGTTAAGATATTATAAGACGTGATAAAATGAAGTGAATTTAGATATGGCATATGAGATGATAAAATTTGGAATTCCAGTATTAAAATAATAATTACTGGTAGATGAAAATCAATAGCAGTATTCACCTGGTGTTGCCAGTGTAGAGATATATAGTTTCTTGGAATGTTTTTTAGAAAAACTAATTTCAAATATAGTCATGTTTACAATTTTTACCTTGAAAAAAAGCTAAAATAACATTTGTAATATGAGGTCAAGTAATAACATCTGTTAGTGATCTTACTAAAAAAACGTTTCTATTAATTATTTAGATGTTGAAACCTTTTTTTACATTCATTCTTCACTGATATATTTTTTGTTTAATTTTATTTTTGTTGTATGAAACAATTTAAAGAAAAATAATTTCGTTTCGTTACATTCTAGTATATTTCAGTTGTTTTATGGGCCTAACGGATAATTGTCAGAGATACTACAGATGGAAGCGAAAGAAAAGTTCAATGGTCTTTAGATTTCTTGGAATATTTTACACTTATAGAAACTCATTTGAATAATCTAACTGCGAACATATCGATTTCTATAACACACAAACTAGCATTGACTTTTATATACTCAGATAGCTGTTTTGCTGTTTTACAGCTTTTTTTCTGTGTGGCCTAACATGGTAAGGGTTTCAAACTGAAACCCAACCATGTTGTCAGCAATCAGAACCTCTTACCCCTGTGCTATCACTGTTGATACGAAATAAGGGAAATTATCATTCTTATATATTTACATTTGTACTATTAACTGCCGGGAATGCTCAATTCTTTTTATGAAGAGCTATACCTTATGCAAATTAGCAACCATTTTTTCCTTCACTATAGACTTCAACCTATGTAGTAATCTCAGTTGTCTCAGCGTGTCACAGCTTTTCAATATGGCTAGACGAGCGAGTGTCCCAAGCTGAGATTCGAAACCCAACTGCTTTGTCAGCAGTCAGGACTATGATTCTTTTTACGAAGAACACAATTAATGTCAGATGTTTCTCAAAATTAGATGCATTTAAGACATTGCAAAAAAATGCTCTTTGCTTATGGCGGACGCTCATGATTATCCTAATAGGACTGACTTCGTCTGGCAGATTATTACAGTTTGGATGAAGATAGAGTTTTGGGGAGACAATTAGAGTGATTTTGATGCTCACTATGTTACGAAGTTAAGCTCTGAAAAACACTATATGCGCCAACTGCTGTATAATTAGTTAATAAACTATTACAGTAGATCTAGACCTACAGTAGATCTATAACTAGAAGAATACCCGTCCCAGGACGGGTAAAATTTATTCCCGGAACAGTTTTGCACCACTTTTATGTCATATTACAAAGATTAAAATCAAGATATAATGATACTAACCCTGATTTCAAGAATCGTTATCCCAATTTTGATCATAATCCATTGCATTATTTTGATTCTAAAAAAGTCTCAAATTTAAGGCTTTCGCTTGATTTGTATAAATGGTGCCTAATGACTATTGATCAAATTCAATGCAAGTTTGAAATACATAGGACCTTAGCTTAGTAAGATATTGTGTCTTAGAGAAAATGCTAAGATTCACGCTTACGTTTGAATGTTAAAGAAATGTTTAAAACAGTAAAAAAAAACAGATAAAAACAAGGAAAAACATGCATGAATAAAGGATGAATGGAAGAAGAAAGAATATTTAAACAAACATTATTTATATATGTAAAAATACAGGAATTGATTGTTCATTTGAAATGTTCAGTTAAAGAAGTGATAAATGTTTATGCCTGTAATTTATGGGTACATATGTGTGTGCGTAGTTGTACGAATGTTGAGATTTGTCAGGGAGCCTAAGTGTACAATTAATTGTGTATGCGTTTGTAAATGAGAATTGATATGTTGTATAGGCATTTGAGTGTGGGTGTGCCTTTGTCAGCAGTATGTTATTGGTTGTACACATGTGTGTGTGTGTGTGTGCGCGCGTGTGCGCGCGTGTGCGCGCGTGTGCGGGAGTTGAAAATGATAGGGCATGTGTGTGTCTTTGTCAGCAGTGCGTGTAAGCATTTGCATGCGTGTGTGTGTTTGTGTGTGAGTTAAAAGTAGCCGCTGTGTGTGCGTGAGTTGGAATGTCTAGCAGACTCCCTGCACCCGAAGGCTGGGGGGAGTAGTTGGAACGAAACGTTGCTGTTGGCTGTTTGCTGGTAATGAAGAGAAAGAGAGAGAGTTTGTCGCGACGGTGTGCTTTTATATTGTTTTACCAGTGGTCTGATCGACGTAGTTGGCGGCAGGTCACGTGACAGCTATTTTTGTGTTTATGCGCCTTTTGGTGAGACTGGTCCCTGGAAGCCGGTTTTTATGGCCCCAGTTTTGAGCTTTCGTGTTTAAGTGAAATTCGGAGTTGTTTCTGTTTTTCTGCTTACGCTGTTTGTTGATAAAATACTAGAGGACGTCAATTCTATGAATATTTGAATTTTCAAATGGGAGGTTGTGCCCATATTATGACCCCTAAAAACCCTTTAAAATACTCCAAAGAAACTGAAATTTGGAGAATATTTATTAATCGATGTCTAATACCTATTGTTAAAATTTCACACAAATCGGAGGTATCTGAATTTTCCCAAAAGGCTTCCAGCCCCTTTATACCCCCTTTTCATAAAATTCAGTTAAACTAAATATAGCCCATTATGACACCTTACGCCTAGCAGCTGTGCTCCAAAATTCATAATGATTGGTTAATTATTTTATGAGTTTATCTTATACATACAAATATATACACATATATACACATACTTACCTTTATATAAATAGACGCCATTCTAGAGTTTGCTATTAAAAAGAGGTGGAGTTATTTCCCCTTGATCGGTAGTATTTTATTGTTTCAAAACTATACTATAATTTAATGTTAAATATAATTTACGTTCCAGCTTTGTTGCTTTACCTACAAAAATAGGCGTTTATGTCAAAAGGGTGGATATGCAGGGTGGGGGAATAACTAGGTTTTTCTAAGAAAATAAGCATACTTTGAAAAGACAGCTTTGGACATTGAAATAGTACACAATTTATTAGACGAATGAATTGAATCTATCTTTATCTTTAATAATTAAAAACATATCACATTTAAAGGGTTCTGACAAACTTATCACTTTTAAAGGTTTCAAACTTAACATTTTTATATAAATAATGATAATTAAAAACACTTTTTTTTAATTTTAACTAGGTACTTTTTTATGCTTTCTTGTATTTAAAAATAAAAAAACTTTTTTTATTAAATTCGGAAAAAGATCTTTATCATAAAAATGGTTATTATTTTTAACTAGCTGAACAACTTTTTCATGGCATATATGAACATACCACAGTCGTACACGAAAGCACTTTCGTCAATCCGTATGATGACGTCATTCACACACACTCTATTGAAGGTATGGTCGTTTAAAAATAATTTACAGTGGAATTTATATGTTGGGGAGAAAAACTGAGATAGTTCACCTGTAAGAATATAGGATTTGTTGTCCCCTATCCAAATTTAACACACGAAATGAATTAACGAAACCTTCTTACCACAACAAACGAAAGGGGTTTATTCGTATATTTAAAGTTACCTATACCTTTTGGGTATAGGTGGAAGAAACTTAGGACAGTGTTCGAATAATAATAATAATAAGAAGAAGCCCTTAGTTTGAATATCTTCAGGCGAAAATAGCAGGCGCCATGAGCGTCCAGTTGACAAGGAGGTAGTAGAGAGGCTGAGGTGATCCTTCCTGACTGGTGCCAGGGTACCGTCTGATCACTGTCTCCCTTCTTCTAAGGTTCCTTAGGGAACTAATGATATCAATGCACCCTGCGAGCTGATTGGCCAAACCAGCTAACAGGGACACTGTTACACATTACAAAGTAAATCTACTTTGTGACTGCTGCATCACCCCCTGCTTAGGCTGAAAGCTGACAGGAAGAAAATGAAGTGTAGCAGTGGGAAAGAACAAAAATACAAAATATAAAATTTGTTAATTCAGAATTCTTTTAAAAAGTATTTTTTTTTAAATTATTTTTTATTTTGATTTTGTTTTTGGCTTTTCTGCAAAAAGTATTTTTAGGAAAAATGTTTTTCTTTTCTGTGAAAAGTATTTTTTTCTTTTTAGGAAAAATGTTTTTCTTTTCTGTGACAAGTTTTTTTTTTGAAAAATGTTTTTCTTTTCTGTGAAAAGTAGTTTATGAAAAATGTTTATCTTTTCTGTGAAAAGTAGTTTTTTTTTAATTTTTATCTTTTCTGTGAAAAGAAGTTTTTTTGGAAAAACAGTAATTGTATAATAGAGTACAAGGACTCAAAAAAGTTCATTCTATATATATATATAGTTTTACACCGTTTTTTGGGTCAATGTACTCGCCGACCACTACGTTGGTGGTGACATAATTGTCTTTAGGGGTTTCCAACAGTACCGGTGTAGTTACAACTGTTTGATGCACAGTAGGGGGAATATGGGGCTTAGGTGTTTCTGCGTTTAGAAAGTCTCTTTTCACCCTATCAATGGATACAGTGTCTTTTTTGCCACAAATGTCAAGGATGAAAAGTTTTTCAGTGCGTGAAAGCACGCGATAAGGACCAGTATAAGGAGTAGTAAGAGGGGGTTTAGGGAATCTTTTCTAAGAAAAACGTGAGTCCATGACGAAATGTCTTTCGAGACCGAAGATTTAATGGTCTGTTGCCTAGAGTGCTTAGGTGGGAGCTCATCAAAATAAGCTCACAGTCTGTTTATGTACTGAGCTGTATCTGTTGCCGGTAAATCTACTGGAGTCAGCATCTGACCCGGCAACGAAAGAGGTAGTCCATAAACAAGTTGGGCTGAAGAGTATGCAAGGTCCTCTTTGATCACAGCACGACAGCCAAGAATGACTATAGGTACATACTCGCTCCATCGCTATTGGTCTAGATAAGAACGCATGTGGGCAAAACCGACGCGCATATATCTGAGGCAATGGCTGAATCCTTAGAAAATGATCTCCAGTCTGTAGTGGAATAGGGTAAAAAATGGATGGTAACTTTTAATGCCGCAAAGACAAAGCTACTTTCCTTCAATAACTCCAAGAAACCTCTTCAACCACCAATTGTCATGGCAAATAGCACCCTGCCTGAGAGTTCATCATTCAAACTCTTCGGCCTAACTTTCACAGATAACATGAATTGGAATAAATACATTGAAAACATTGCCAGGGCTGCTGCAAAGAAGGTGGGCTCCCTCTACCATGCCAGTAAACTTCTCACACCTGACATTATCTTATATCTTTACAAAGCCACCATCTTCCCATGCATGGAGTATTGTTGCCACATCTGGGCTGGTGCATCATCCGCTAGTCTCACCTTCTTAGACAAGGTCTAAAAAAGAGTCACCAACTTGATAGGTCCTTCACTATCAACCAAGCTCCAGCCCCTGTCCCATCGCCGCATGTTGCTTCCTTGTGCCTGTTTTACAAGTACTTCGATGGATTATGTTCTGATGAGCTTACTGCTCTGGTACCCCCACGACGTAAATTCACTAGACCAACCCGACAATCTGCCAAATACCATCTATACACTGTGGATGTCCCCAGATGCTGAAGAGCTTTCTACTCCAAAAGCTTCTTTCCTCATGCTGCTGGACTCTGGAACTCCCTTCCTACTCCCTGCTTTCCTTACGTTACTGACATGCAGAAATTTAAAACTAATGTAAACAGACATCTCGCTGCACAGCTTCTAAATTAGGTTGACCCCCCCCAAACCGTCACCCTTTTTTCTACGTCTACAGTGGACGCCTACCTTGTTTGGGGTGAACTATGTTAAAAAGAAAAATTAAAAAAAGAACGTCCAGTTTGGAGAAGGTCTAACAACCGTGCAGAGATGTAGCAAAGTCCTGTATATGTGGGATTGGATAACGATCAGGGCATTGAGTCGTCAATAGTTCCCAGTCGGACGCCAATCTCTGGAGCGCTTCAGGACCATATGCAAAGAGGAAGCCCATGGACTGGACGAGGGGCGTATAATTCCCAGTTGCAACATATGGTTAACTCCGCCTTTGCTGCTTTTAGTTTCTTAGTGGGTAAGCGACGAGGGGGTGAGAACACAGAAGCTCCTGTGGTCTCAATAGATTGTTTTGTTGAGTGAGTTGGTTTGCTCACAACAAAATCAAGTTAGTTAACTTCTGGTAGGAGTGTAGTAGGGTCTGGTATGAGTCATCGGTTGCGGCAATAAAGTATACCGGGCTGATGGATGGGGTATTCGATTTCAACCCCAGAATGTAAAGTTCCGTATTAGTGTCTATCAGCCGTCGTCTGCACATGTTCACTAAGAGATTAAAGTGGTACAGAAAATCCGAGCCCAGGATCAGGTAGGGTAAATCGGCTACTGTAAAGACCCATGTAAAGTCTCTGCACAATTCCAAGTTCAAAGAACGAGAAATTTGACCATACGCTGTTCATTTTTTTTACTAGGGCAACATACCAAATAGATAATATACACGGAGGAAAAAGATGGAACCGAACGTCATGGAAAAAAATTTCAATGAAAAGAAAATGGAAAATATGTGTTTGTTAGAAACCAGAAAAATTAATAACTATATATAATATGCTCTTAAGCAAACTGAATATATTTAAAGGGAAAAATATGCGTGCATGATTGTGGTTTTGTTAAGAGAAAGAAGAACAAATATTTGTAAAAAGATGGGTTTTTTGGGGGTTTTTTTTGTAAATGGGGGAAAAAAAAAAAAGAAACAAATAGTATTTTTTTTTTAGTCAATTAAATATAAATTGTTAGTTTTTTTTAAGTGACGACTAAGAATTGTCGTCTGCTGACAAACAGTCTCGTTAAGTGAATTCACTGAATTGAGTCAAAAATAGTTTTAAAATTAAAATTGTTTTTTTCTTTCTTTCTAATGTGTTTTCATGTATATTTTGAGATATTTTTTAGTTAAAATTTTTCAAATTTTTAATTAGAAGTTTGAATTTATTTATTTTTGTTAACATTTTTCTGGTAAGAGAAAATATTGCTCGTATTTTTTTATGGGATTATCTTTCAGTGGAAAAGTTTCTTTTTTTATATATCTTCGGTAAGAGAAAATGTTTAATTCGTGCAAATATTGTTTACACACCTTCATCTAATGGAGAATCTGTGGCGGAGAAGGGAAAAGGGAGAAGTATTCCCTCGTATAATTCTCTCTATAAGGGATCAATATGCGATTGAATTCTTTTTGTTTTTCGTTAATTAACAAGTTTATTTAAGTTTTGTAGCTGATTAATTAACATTGTTTCATTGCTACAGTTTATTTACCTTTTTATTTTTTGTAAGTTATTCAACAAGTTTTTTTTTTACTTAACATTGTTTATTTTTAGTTCGTTATTAAAATTTTTTCATTTTTAGTTATTAAACATATTTCATTTTAAGTTAGTTATTTAACTTGTTTCATTTTTCGATTGATTAATTGTAATAAAAATTGTTTCATTGTTCAAACATCGTTCAAGTGAAGTATTCCCGTAATCAATTTTTTAAAATTAAAATTCTTAATTTGTATTAAAAAATGTTATCACTAACCCAAGTCAGAAACCTTTAAAAATGATATGTGTTTAATTATTAAAGATAAAGATATGAGCAATTCATTCGTCTAATAAACTGTGTACGTTTTTAGCGTCTCAAATTGTCTCTTCAAAATATGCTTATTTTCTTAGTGAAACCTAGTTATCCCACTGAATTATCCACCCTTTTGACATAAGCGCCCCAAAAGGCGACTGCCGTATGCGTATAGATAAATTATTTGATGTGTATTGCTTTTGTCTATTATTCAGATGTAATTGATCGTATCTGTTGTCTTAACATGGATAAAAGAAAGCTTTTTGTTTTGTTTTCTTTGATCTTTAGAGTGAAAATCGAATCAGTATAAAAATAGTGATTTTAATATGATTGATTATTGGCCGATTAACTGAAAAACTTAAGTGTTATCAATACTAAATGATTGATTGTATCTTATCAGAAGTATTTTAATTCTGATTAAAAAAATATATAATAATGAAATTATTAAGTAAAGGGAGATAATTAAGTGTATTAATGCTAGAGTTATTTCCCTTTGATCTAACCTTTTCTTTAAATTATTTTGATATACAAACATCTATCATGATAAACGGGAAAAAGTATGTTTCTCTCGATTTTTGTCCTCACATATAATAATGATTCATGTATATATTCTTCATCAAGGGCGACAATATTTTCTTACTTTTATGTCAAAGTAAAAAACAGAAGAAAAAATGACAGAAACCAAGAAATCTCTGGTTCGCCACATGGATACAAAAAGTAAAGTAACAATTATTACTTTTACTAAGTTGTTCATTTATAATCACTAATTTCGGTGGTAATTCATGAGGTTTTTCCTTTTTTCCTGTGGCTTCCGTTTTCTGCCGGACGTTTTCAAGAGGATTCTAAGCCAGTGCACCGATAGAAAATTTCCATTCTGATTATAGTTTTTAAACAAATATTTTTTAAAAATTGTTTCACAAGTAATCACTCGAATGTTTTACTTTTATTTCTTAATAAACAAATAATTAACAGAATATCGAATACATAATATTAATATTTTTTTTTTTAGTGTTTTCAAAAATTGTTTGTCGTTTAAAATTCTTAAACAAATTGTGCTTTGTTTAAAATTCTTAATAGACAAATATTTTTATTGTTTTCACAAATAATTTTTTTGCTTTAAATTATTAATACAGACAATTGTATTTATTTACCTCCCACAAGGTAAGATGTGACACAAGGTCGGGAAAGTGGGATTAGATAAGCCAGCGCTCGGGAGGTGAGCACTCTGGCCATTTAAAAATTGCCTGGGCAGCCCCGTCGGCATTCCCCGGTAGGGGCGCCTCAGACAGTAAGCAATAAACTTACTCCTCCCCAAAGAGGAGAGGCAAAGTATGGGAGGGTGCACCTCCTAGAACTGCACAGGACAGCGTGCAGTATCCATCGGAACAGATACTACACTTTGATCATGGCCAAAAGGCCACATAGACAATATTTACATTAAAACAATTCCTTTTTAATTTCTGAATAAGCAAATAATAAACCTAATTTTGGTGTTTTTTAATTGTATTCACAAATTGGATTTTGTTTTTAATTCTTAATTAACACATAATATTTAAAAAAAACTTCTTAAATTTTCAAGAATACAAGAAATACTTTTAATAAAAAAAGTTCCGGTTTTTAAATATCATTATTCAGAAGGGGCATTTCTTAACGGTGCACCGGCTTAAAATCCTCTAAATTTTTTAGAGGATTTTAAGCAGTGTTGCCAATTTAGCGGTTTTCCCGCTAGATCTGGCGATTTTGATTTGAATCTGGCTAGTAAAATTTGGATCTAGCGGCTAGCGATTTTTTTCTTAAAAATCTGGCAATTTCGTTTGCCACATACACACACGCAATTTCAGATTTCAGTAAAACTATTTTCCGTATTCATTTTCTCTTTAGTCATCATGAGATTATTTCTCAAGCTACCTTCCATACATTATATATGCAAATCTGCAGTAGTTTTACATGTCAATAAAAATGTTAATGTTCTAAAAATAAAATGGTGATCGCGACCGGACAAAAGGTCACCGGACAAAATGCCACCAAAATAATTCAAACACGGACAAAAGCCCACGAACGTAAAAATAAATTAATTATAAAAAAACAATTCTAGGGCATTTATAACGAGAGCGAACAGAACGAAAAATAGGTAAAAAAACAAAACAAATAAATGTGCAACAAATAAATGTTTCCAAAGGCAAGATAAGTTCTACCTATCTGGATAAGTTTATTTGTGTTTTAACTTATTTTAAAGCATATTTTTGTTAAAAACAAACATGGTGTCTACTGTTCAGTTCATACTCAAAAAGAAAATGACGTCGATAAGATGTCGACGATGATCACTCGGATAATCGCTAAAAATCGAAAATTAAACAAAATACTGGTAGAAACACATCCAATAAACGTCACCAATCGTGCGAAAATGTAATGTTCTTCCAGCATTTTGTTTAATTTTCGATTTTTAACATTACAAAAGGTTTGATAAGAGAGATAGAAGGCAGTGAACTTTGAAATGTTTACTTTGCATCCCCATAATTTACCAATAAAAATATTCGACTTACACTCTGATAACCAATGTTAACTAAATTCTTTTACCTACTAAGTTAGAATGGCTCTGAAATGGGGGATCATTTTATGTTACAAGTATATGCAAAACTGATGCATTCTGAAATAATTGTTGTTGTTCCGCAAAAGATAAGTGATACACTACAAGATAAGTGATACACTACAACGGTTTATTTAATATAAATAAATAACACAACAAAAAAACTAACTTTAATATTCAATAAATTGACTATTAACAGCCCCGTTACACCCACGTTGCACGCACTTTTTTCGACTTTTGTTAAATTTATTCTTAATTTATTTTTCGTATTACCACCCGGACTTAGGGTTAGTAGTAGGAAGGGTGCATGTTTTTTATTGGGGAGGCGGAAAATTATGTAATGTTGACAAGGTAGGAACATTAGAAAATTAGGTAAGTATGGAATAACTATCGAAGTAATTCAATCATTAACAAAATATTAAAATGGCCGACTTTCTTACGAAGAAACCGAAATGCATTATAATGGATAATCTCGTAATAGGATTTCAATTTAATATATTTTTATCAAAATAATAACTGGAAAAGATAATACCAGAACAGTGTTCTTAGAACAAACATAACTCGATTTTATTTGCTTTAAAACAGCAGTAAATGTTTTAAAATACTTTTTGCAGTGGGGGGGGGGTAGACTCTATTTAAAACTATAGGAGTAAGGGTCTTGCTCGATTTTTGCAGATTTCTTTTTTTAATTTTTTTTTCTAAATAATTTATTTTCAGATTTTTGTGGATTAAAAAAAAAAATCATTTTGCAAATATTAATTTGTTTTCTCATTTTTGTGAATATTTTTTATAGCTTTTATTTTGAAAATATTAATTAATTTTCCGATTTTTGCGGATTATTTTGCAAATATTAATTTCATTTTTGTGGACAATTTCTTCGGCAATATTCTATATTAAGATACGTCATTATTGTTATGTTAAATTTGTAATATATTTAAATTTTTAATAAATACTGTTTGATTTTATGATTTGTTTCTTACAAAACAAAATATACACTCCATTAAATCTCCCACTAACCCTAGATCCAGGTGGCAACAAATTAATATTTATGAAAACAAATTAACTTTTATTTGTAAAATAATCCGGAAAAGTCAGACAAATTAATATTTACAAAATAATTTTTTTAAGTAATAGACAAAAACAGTCAAATTAATATTTGTACAGTGGATATATTTTCGCTGTCATTTTGAAAAAAAAAACAGACAAAAGTAGTCGATAAAATTTGGCAGTCATTTTGATATATATATATATATATATATATATATATATATATATATATAGGGTACGAAGTTAAAATCTAGTGTTTTTGTTTTTTTAGCGATTTTATTGTTTTAGATCTAGCGGGTTTTGAAAATCTCAGTTGCCAATAATTACGAAAAGTTAAAAATCTAGCGATTTTCTGGCGATTTTGCTTTCTCAATCTAGCGGGTTTTAAAAATCTCAGTTGGCAACACTGATTTTAAGCCGGTGCACCGTTAAGAAATGCCCCTTCTGAATAATGATATTTAAAAACCGGAACTTTTTTTATTAAAAGTATTTCTTGTATTCTTGAAAATTTAAGAAGTTTTTTTTAATATTATGTGTTAATTAAGAATTAAAAACAAAATCCAATTTGTGAATACAATTAAAAAAAAAAAAAATTAGGTTTATTATTTGCTTATTCAGAAATTAAAAAGGAAAAAAAAAGCCACAGAAAAGGAAAAATCTTACGAATTACTATTTCTGTCACGCTACTTTAAACAAGTTTAAAAACATAAAAAATGTGCACAAAGGACATATTGAAAAAGTTAAAATGAGAAAGCAAAAAAAAAACAAAAAAAAAAACAACACATATCTCTATTCATATAAAGTCAAATATGTGCATATGTTTATATATTTCGATGTACATGATTTACTCTTAAACTAATTAACCGATCATTATGAATTGTGGAACATGGCTGAAGGCGTAAGGGGTCCAAATTAGTCCTATATTTAGTTTAATTTAGTTTTATGCAAAGAGGGTAAAAAAGGGGGTGGAGCCCTTCATTAAAATTCAGATACCTCTGATTTTTGTGAAATTTTAACAATAAATATTAAACATCAATTAATAAATATTCTCTAAATTTCAGTTTCTCAGGCACATTTTAAAGGGTTTTAGAGGATATAATATGGACACAACCTACCATTTGAAAATTCTGATACATCCGGTTTTCCTTGCATTTGATGAATAGTCATTAGACACCAATAAAGCAAGATTTCCAATAAGCTTAAGCCTAAAATTTGAGGCATTTTCTAAATCTGTAGAGAGGGGGATGAGAACATGTTGAACTGCCATTTTGTAGTAGGGTCGTTGCGTCTTTATCCATCCTACTGACCTTGTTTAATACTTTTTTTTACTAATGGATCACCACTTATCAAGGGGCCACTCGAGGATAAGGATTAAAGAGATTGTTGGGTGAACATTGAGTGTCACCATGTGAGGATTAGAAATAACTGTGGAATGGGCAAAAATATTTCTTAAGAGGAATTGATTATCCAAGAGGACGGTTCAACAAGCACCTGTTTACATTAGACATGAAGACGACCGTGTTGTAGTCGTCTGGGAAGCAGATTCGTGGTATTTTGTTCCACAGATGGAATGCTCGAGGGTAGAATCTTTGTTTATGGAAGTTCCGTTTGGTTTTTGGTACAGAGAGGGAAAAAGGCAAGTTTATTTTTCTAGTTATAGTTCGGTAAGTTCTTGCTGTGAATGCTTTACAATGGGGAAATGAGGGATTGGAGCTCAGTCGAGCACCTACTATGGATATGTCGATACAGTAGAGAGAGACTAGCAACAACTCTTCTGTGCAAAAACGGCTAAAGAGAAGAGAATAGATCATCCTCCACTAGATTGCAAAGTAACTGAAAACTGTGGTAATTCAAATATAAACAGTCTTGCATAATTTATTTGTCCAATAGACAGGTCTACCAAAATGTGTAGTGGTGATATGTATTGGAAGACATGATTTGGCTGTCTCTGGAGGTTCCATCTCAGTGGGTGGAACATGGGGTTCGTGAATGTCAGCGTAAAAAAATGCGTGTTTCAATCTATTGATTGACACAGTCTCTTTTGTAACGCAATGTACAAAGTAAAATATTTGTTAGTTCATGATAAGGACCGGAATAAGGTGGTATGAATGGGGGTTTCACTGAGTTTTTTCTTATAAAAACATGGGTCCATAATGCAATGTCATTAGGAACTGCTAATTTGATGCTTTGATGCTGAAGGTTCATTGGGGTATATTGTTAAAGTAGCATCTAGATCTGTTAATGTAGTGTTCTATATCAACCACAGGGGAAGCTGAAAGGATGAACATATTACTAGGTAATGCAAGTGGGATTCCGTAAACCAGTTCTGCTGGAGAATATCCTTAAATCTTCCTTAATAGCGCAACCAAGGAGAAAAATGGACACATACTCAATCCATTGTTGAGGATCATGAGCTGCACATAAAGCGGTATTAAATTATCAATGAAAATGTTTGATCATTCCATTAGAAGCTGGGTAATAACTAGTGGTCCTTGTACGCTTAATACTGAGGATTTTTGACAGTTCTTTGAATAGGTGCGATTCAAACTATCTACCACGATCAGTAGTAATTGTTGCAGGGACGCCATAATGTGAAATCCAGACCGATATTAGGGCATGTGCCATTGTTTCAGTAGAAATATCACTCAGTGGCTTTAAGACAATGAGAAAAACGATCACTACAGGTCAGCAGGTAGGAGTAGCTTTTGTTGACCGGCTATGGTCCAACTAGGTCGATGTGGATATGGTTAAATCGAGCATCAGGAGTATTGAAAGTTCCGAGTGGGGTCTGTATATGTCTGTGTACTTTAGATTTCTGGCAAGATAGACAGGAACGAGTCTAGGCAGTTATTTCACATCCCATATTTGGCCAGAAGAATCTAGTTGAAATAAGTTTCACTGTGGCAGAAATTCTGAGGTGGTCTAGTCCATGCAAAGAAGGAAATGCAGTTTTGTGATGAGATTCAGGAACGAAGGAGCAAGAAGAATTCAAGGAGGTCTCGCACAAGATTTGTTCATCTTCTGTAGTGATGGGAATGTACTGAAATTTGCAAGTAGCAAATTCTTGAGCTGACAGATTTAAAATATCCTAAGATGGATGGTCCAAAACCATTTGATGATAGTTGATGAAGAAATAGCACTGATGGGGAGACTTTGCATCTTCAGCAGTATTCTGTTAACCGAAAATATGCTGTATGCTGCTAGAGAACTTGGAAATGAAATCAAAATGCCTAGCTTCCCAAGGGGAATATTTGTCTAGCTTGGCACATAGTGGGAAAATAAGGAGATGATGATCCATGTAAATGACAAATTCCTGACCCACCAATGCATGGCAAAAATGTTTAATAGCTGAGTAAATAGCCAAAAGTTAAAACCCAAAAGTGCTATTGCAGATTTCTGCTGGCGTCAATAGACATGAAATGTAGGACAATGGTTGAATTTGCTGCTGGTTATGCTGTTGTAAAATTGCACCGACTGCAGAACTAAATGCATCCACAAGAATGAAAATTGAGCATCAGGTATGGGATGTGACAGCAAAGATAAATCTGCAAGTTTTTTCTTCACCTCATGAAAGGCTTTTAGCTGGCAGTCATCAAGTGAAATAGGTTCATTTATTTTTGTCTATTCTTCAAAAAATCGGTTAAAGGAGCAAGGATATCTGCGCAGTGTTGGATGAACCGTCTTTACCAGTTTAATAGTACCAGGAAATGTCAAAATTAGTGCAGAGAAGTTGGTGGCCCTAAATCCTGCAGAACATTAACTTTTTCAGGAAGAGGTGAAATTCTTTGAGCTAATAACATTACCTCAAAAGACAAGACATGTGACACCAAAAATACATTTGACATGGTTCATCCTGACATGGTAATGTTGTAAACGTTTAATGGAAAGGTGGAGATATATATAAAATATTCTTCCATTGAGTAGCTAGCTAAAAAGATATCGTAGATATAGTTGTATATGAAATCTAAGTCACGCACTACTTTGTCCATAAAAATGCTGAAAAGTGCTAGCTGCATTACATAAGCTGAATAACGTGGTTAAAAATTCAAACGCTAACCCAAAAGGAGTAGTATAACTGTCTTTGAAATATCAGTTGGATTAACTAAACCTTGGTTGTAAGCCTTGACCAGATCTAACTTAGGAAAAATTCACAGCCATGCAAAGATGAAGCGAAATCCTGAATATGAGAGATAAGATAGCGACCGGGGACAATATTGTGTTCTCCTGACAGAAATCTCCGGTACGACGCCAATCTCCAAAATGCTTCAAAACCATATGCAAAGGAGATGCCCAAGGGCTAAATGAGGGATGAATAATCGCTAGCTGGAGCATGCGATTAAATTCATGTCTTGCCGCTTTCAACTTCTCCAGAGAGAGGCGACGAGGGTGTAAAAAAAAACAGGGGCAGCAGTAGTCTCAATGAAATGCATTGTATAATGAGAAGGCTTGTTTATTTCGAAATTCAAATTGGTTAAATCCGGAAAAGAATTTAGTAACTAATGATAATGGTGTTCAGCAGAGGCTATAAAGAATACAGGACTAGTAAGTTGACAAGAAGCTTTCCTATCAGGTAATGATAGTTTAGTAGTTTAACCTACCAGTTTGCATCTATGCATATCCACCAGTAAGTTAAAATGGTGGAGAAAATCAGCACCTAAGATAGGGTTGGGGACATCTGCGACTATGAAGATCCACATGAAGTCTCTGCATAGTTTCAATTTCAACGATCGAGCAACTTGACCAAATGTGGGTATTGGAGAGTGGTTTGAGGCTGGTGATTTCTCTTTAAAAAACTTAAGGGACCAAATGCTACATGCAATGCCCGTGTCAACTAGTAAGTTATATTGAGAAACAAATTCCTTTACGCAAAAGGAATTGTAATTAGATTGATTCTGAGGAGGAGATGACGTGTTAACGTCTCTCGATTTTCATTTCCCCTGAACTGAAAGCACAGGACTTGTTGCAACGGTAAGGCTTTTTACCAAATCGCCAGTGGTAAAAAACAGTTTGTGAGGCTCAGCATTATAATGAGCCGGCAGAAGTTAATGAAGACAATGCTATCAAGAAGGCGACAGCACTCTAGGCAACTTTAAAATCTCTACCACCCTGGTTAGTTTCTTTACAGCCTTCAACATGTCTGCGTATAAGGAGGCTGTATCTAACTCAACAGCGACAGGAAAGGTATCAGCCGCAGTATGTGAAATTGCCATTGTAAAATTGTTCCCAGTAAAACAGCCGCAGTATGTGAAATTGCCATTGTAAAAGTGTTCCCAGTAAAACTCATTATAATTAGGGAAAAAGGTAAGAAATATGAAAGTTAATACTAAAGACAAAAAAATTGTAGAATAAAAAATTTTAATATCAAAGACAAAAATATTATGATAATAAATATATGTTTAAACTTTCATCAGAAAAATTTCCTGATCAGCAATGCATGAAAAAAGTTTTCAAAAATGCATAGCAACGCTTAAAAAGTTCAAATAGCAAATATAAAAAATAAATTGAGCTGAAAAGTTATTTAATTTTCATACTGGGGGGGGGGGGGGATTGTCTTAACATGGCCGCCTCTCCTTAAAAAAAAACTACTTAAGTCACCATTTTTATTTCGAACACACATGTAGAGAAAAACATCATGGTGTGTTTTATACACTGAGTACGGACCACACAGTAAAATTAATAAAAATGGTGCGTACATTATTAATTTGAAAATAAGTGGTTTAACATCGAATGTAAATTATACTTAATTTTATTTTATTAGTATTCAATTATTTTTTTTTTTTTTTCAAATAATTTCAGTATTTTATATATATTTTTCGTACATGTCCGAAAAGAAATGCTTCAAACACATATTATGCAGTGACGACCATGCTAGAAAAAAACAAAGAAAATATCTCTACTTGCGCACTATGCTGCGAGATATTCCTTTCTATTTCATAGTAATTCGGGAATACAAAAAAATTCAGCTGCACGCTAATTTTATTTTATATATTTTTATTTTTATAAGTACACCACAACGATTGACTGCGGCAAAAACCAACATGTACATTGAGAAGGAATTAAAATGAAAGTTCTGTTGAAATCCAAAGTTTGCATGCTTTTTTTAATATCATGTTGAGGTTACCAATTTGCAGAGAGGGTGATGACAAGATGTTAGATCGCTGAGTCTGCATCCATCCTAATGGCCTTGTTTGATATGAAGAAAAGGGTCATCAAGTTTTGGTTAAAAGGACAAACTTCTTCTCTACAATTTAAATCAATTTTATTCAGCAGTTTTATCACCACAAAACATGGTTTGGAAAGAGTTATGAAAAAAGGAATACAAAGTAGGTTGAGTCCGCAGACGTACATGTACTTAGAAATTGAATTGAGTCCGTAAGTTTCATCTCGTCGAGCAGATGGTTGGTTGTTTTGTTTTACGGCATATCAACCCTTTTTGGGTTATTTAATGCCGAATCCAGTCATTTTAGTAAAAAGTTTTTATGCTTCAAGTTTTTTATATCTTCGAATATTTATTTATGGTGTTTGGTTTGGTTGTTTTGTTTTACGGCATATCGACCCTTTTCTATTTAATGCCGAATCCAGCTATTTTAGTGAAAGTATTTATGCTTCAAGGAAAATTGGTGTTTTTGTTTTTGGCTTTGCAGAGCATGATTCAGTTTTGCAAAGGGAAAGGAAAAAAGCAATAACATCAATGTTTGGTACATTTTTGGTCAGGAAGTCAGTATCTTCAGACAGCCTGATCTGGTAGCACCAGTCGTCTAGCAGAACCGTTGCTTGAGGCATTAAGAGAGATATAGCATCTTGTCACATTTACATCTTAAACAGAACTGTTTATATTTCGTGGGGAACAGGCTTGGGCGTAAGTAGAAATAGCCTCCCATGTGAAGAGTGTTCTCATCGCCTGATGTATCACTATGCGCGTGAGAACATGCAAGTGTGTTCTTATTGAACCACATACTAATCACTCTGCGAGTGGGAACATGCAAGTGTGTTCTAATTGAACAACACACTAATCACTCTGCGAGTGAGAACATGCAAGTGTGTTCTTATTGAACCACATACTAATCACTCTGCGACTGGGAACATGCAAGTGTGTTCTTATTGAACTACATACTAATCACTCTGCGAGTGGGAACATGCAAGTGTGTTCTTATTGAACCACATACTAATCACTGTGCGAGTGAGAACATGCAGGCGTGTTCTTATTGAACCACATACTAATCACTCTGCGAGTGAGAACATGCAAGTGTGTTCTTATTGAACCACATACTAATCACTCAGCGACTGGGAACATGCAAGTGTGTTCTTATTGAACTACATACTAATCACTCTGCGAGTGGGAACATGCAAGTGTGTTCTTATTGAACCACATACTAATCACTGTGCGAGTGAGAACATGCAGGCGTGTTCTTATTGAATCACATACTAATCACTCTGCGAGTGAGAACATGCGAGTGTGTTCTTACTGAACCACGTACTAATCACTCTGCGTGTGAGAACATGCAAGTGTGTTCTTATTGAACCACGTACTAATCACTCTGCAAGTGAGAACATGCAAATGTGTTCTTATTGAACAACATACTAATCACTCTGCGAGTGAGAACATGCAAGTGTGTTCTTATTGAACCACATACTAATCACTCTGCGACTGGGAACATGCAAGTGTGTTCTTATTGAACTACATACTAATCACTCTGCGAGTGGGAACATGCAAGTGTGTTCTTATTGAACCACATACTAATCACGGTGCGAGTGAGAACATGCAGGCGTGTTCTTATTGAATCACATACTAATCACTCTGCGAGTGAGAACATGCGAGTGTGTTCTTATTGAACCACATACTAATCACGGTGCGAGTGAGAACATGCAGGCGTGTTCTTATTGAATCACATACTAATCACTCTGCGAGTGAGAACATGCGAGTGTGTTCTTATTGAACTACATACTAATCACGGTGCGAGTGAGAACATGCAGGCGTGTTCTTATTGAATCACATACTAATCACTCTGCGAGTGGGAACATGCAAGTGTGTTCTTATTGAACCACATACTAATCACGGTGCGAGTGAGAACATGCAGGCGTGTTCTTATTGAACCACATACTAATCACTCTGCGAGTGAGAACATGCGAGTGGGTTCTTACTGAACCACGTACTAATCACTCTGCGTGTGAGAACATGCAAGTGTGTTCTTATTGAACCACGTACTAATCACTCTGCAAGTGAGAACATGCAAATGTGTTCTTATTGAACAACATACTAATCACTCTGCGAGTGAGAACATGCAAGTGTGTTCTTATTGAACCACATATTAATCACTCTGCGAGTGGGAACATGCAAGTGTGTACTTATTGAACCACATACTAATCACTCTGCGAGTGAGAACATGCAAGTGTGTTCTTATTGAACCACATACTAATCACTCTGCGAGTGGGAACATGCAAGTGCAAAAGAAAACAGCTTGTAATTATGTAACTGCTACAAAATAAAGTCATGTAACAGATTTTCATCAAAATTAGAATAAGTATTCTAGATATAAGGTTTAGTATCATTATATCTTGATTTTAATCTTCGTAATGTTACATAAATGTGGTGCAAAAATTGTTCTGTTAATATATTTTACCCGTCCTCGTACAGGTATTCTTTAAAAATCTTTATAAAGGTAGATATGCTTATGTATTTGTATGTACAAGATTCACTCCTAAACTGATTAACCGATCATGATGAATGTTGGAACATCTATACTAGGTTTTATTTACTTCATGCAAAGGGGGGCAAAAAGTGGGTTAATGACTTCTGTATTTAAGGTTCGATTCTCACCGAGTGTTTCTGTTTCTTTGTCCGGTTTCTTTAAAAAGTTTGTTGATGTGTTGATTCTCAACCTGTTGTCGAGATAGAAACTTACTTTATTAGTCTGCTGGAAAGAAAATGGAGGCAAAAACAGTCCAATCATACTTTTTTTGTGTTGAAAGCTGTGTAGATGTATTTTATATGTGCGAGGAGGAGGATCATGTTGTGGAAGGCGTTTTACTTTTTTTTCTGATTGTGTTAAAATTGTCGCTGTGCGAGCACCGGGAAAAGATAAGAGACATGACACGTACTTGTTAGTCGAGTTTACATAAGTTGGTTAGTATGTTGGAAAGAATGATCAACTCATTAAACAAATGATGTTTGAAGGCGCACATTCCGCATAACTAACACACATATATATATTTATATAATAATTTAATAAATGTTCCGAATTTGTTTTTGAGAAAAGCATCTCTATTAATACAATTATTTCTGCACATTTTCAAAACACACCTTTTCAAAAGGCTCCTTGGGTGAATTTTTATTTCCCATCAGATTACCCCTCCCCATAAAAAGCAGAATCGTTAACATACAAAATTGCTCTGTTCATGTTACTTATCTATCCTTTTTTTTCGAAGCAAAAATTTTTAAGGAATTTACATAATACATATATATAGAGAGAGACTTATTAACAGACACGTGTTTTGTCTTTTCAAGATGCCTCCATGTGGCTGGACGCAGTAAGCAGATCAATTCTGAGATTCGAACCCTGGACATCAATTACTACATTTTCGTAACTGATATCTCCCGGAAAGATGCAACAACCTGTATTCATTAAATCTTGCATTAAATTGAAACCAGATGTTAACTTTATTCGACTTATGCAAATGATAGAATAGAGACGCTAACCCCTATTTCAATATAAAACGTATGGAATTTAACTAAAGAAACTAAATAATACAATTACAGTTTTGTGTTATTACTTTTATTTAAGATTCATCCACAAAATTATTTTTAATATATATATATATAACAGTATAACAAAATAATTAGCTGGTGATACCAGATCAGGCTGCCCTGTGGCTCTCTGAGACGAAATTCACCTACATTGACGTTTTTTTTTTTTTTTTTTTTGTAAAACTTAATTATGTTCTACAAAACCAAAAACAAAAACAACAGCCCCTCTCCCTTTCTCCCTCCCCTTTTTTATTTTTATTTTTCCTACCCTACTCCCGGTCCTGGATATGACCTTAAACTACATCCGATGGTGAGATCCGGCTTACGGACTTTGGGGAATGTGGAGCCTCCTCTTAATTACCATTGCTCCCAGGTCCACCCTGACCCGGAGTGGTAGTACCTGTTAGGGTCCCAACTATGGGTTAAATAGAAACAGATATTAAAAGGGGAAAGAAACAAAAAAGAGAAGAAAACAAGACCAGATTCGGCATTAAATAACCCAAAAAGGGTTGATATGCCGTAAAACAAAACTACCAAACCAAAAACCCTGATTAAACATTTGAAGATATAAAGAACTTGAAGCATAAAAACTTTCACTATAATGACCAGATTCGGCATTAAATAACCCAAAAAGGGTTGATATGCCGTAAAACAAAACTACCAAACTACCAAACCAAAATAATTAGAAATCGTTTATCCTTGTAACTTATTTAGTTAAGTCGGATTTTAAAATCCATATGTTAAGCCGTGCCGCAATTGTGAACTACAATTGTGTTGTATATATAACATGGATTGGGTATCGAAGTAAAGTATATATATATAAGATCACTCTTAACTGCCTGGTAAACAGTCGCCGATTCAGCTGTTTACATTTAAAGTTTCTATATATTTACTAACTAATTGGCGATGGCCTGATGGATATGATCACCGACTGCGAATCAAAGGCGATTTGTGATCGGGGTTCGCGCCTTCCGACCGTTGAGAATTAGTTCCTAGACTGAAGATTGCGTTAGCATGAAACATCGATGTCTCTAGGTATTTTAAAAATAATTAATATTTATTTATAAAAATATTATTGTATATATATATATATATATATATATATATATATATATAATAATAATATTTTTATAAATAAATATTAATTATTTTTAAAATAATTTTTATTCATACAAACATAGTAGGTTACATATGTGCATACATGTTTCGGTTGTACTCTACATAGATAGTCAACCTCTTCAGAACAAGAAACGAATAATTATGTTTTAAAAAATTGTTTTTTTTTAAATATTTTTTATTTAATTAACTTTTAATTTCAATCAATTTTTCTTTTTAAATTTCTTACAATTATTTTTTCCATTTTTATTTTTTTATAATTATATTTACTACTATTTAGTTTAACTGTTACACTGTACTTTTATGTTACTGTGTTTCAATTTTTTTAAGATACGTGTTCAATAAGTAATGCCCCTGACACATTTCCCATAGCAGTAGATTAATGAAACTTGGCACAGTTATTAGTCTTTCTTTACATAGGAACCACCCAGAGTTATGCATTTCAACCACGTCGTAATTTCAGAAATCAAGGCTGCATCATCTGGGAAACGCTTTCCTTTCAAAAACAACTTCATGGCTGGGAAGAGATGAAAGTCAGAGGGTGCAAGGTCAGGAGAGTAAGGAGGATGGGGGAGGATTTTATAGCCACATGCCCGTGCTTCTGATCTAGCGACATGCGAGTTGTGGATCGGAGCGTTGTCCTGCAGGAGGAGGATACCTTTGCTGATCTTGCCCCACCTCTTGATTTTAATAGCTTCTCTTAATTTCATCAAAAGTGAAGCGTAATAGACTCCTGTAATTGTGATACCCTTTGCCAGGAAATCTGTCATCACTATTCCGTCCTGGTCCCAGAAGACTGTGAGCATGACCTTGCCAGCAGAGGACTGCACCCTTGCCTTCTTTGGAGGTAGTGAGTTAAAAGTGCTTCCACTGCATTGACTGGGCTTTGGTCTCTGAATCATAGTGATGGACCCAAATTTCATCCTGTGCAATCAGTCTTTTGAAAAACTTTGACTCATCTTCTTGGCACATCTCCAAATTCATCTTCGAGCACTCGACACGTTCTTGCTCCTGGAAAGGTGTGAGCAACCTTGGAATCCATCTGGCAGACACTTTATGCATATGAAAATGGTCATGAATGATAGTTTCTACAGACCCTGTACTATTCTTGACTTCTTGAGTTATTCAGCGAATAGTAATGCGTCGATCTTCCAAAATGGCAGCCTCAACTTGACGGACAGATGCTTCATCAATGGCAGAAGAGGGACGACCAGGTCTGGGAACTGTTTCCACAGACTTCCAGCCATGTTTGAATTCATGATGCCAGCGTTTTGCAAGGTCATATGATAGGGGCATCATCACCATAAGTCTCTTTCATTTCATCAAAAGTCTCCTTTGGTGTGCGTCCTTTCAAATACAAAAACCGGATCACTGCGCGACACTTAACTGGCTCCATTTCACACCTGACTCATTTCAAGCACCTGTGAATCAGAAACCACAATGAGTTACGAGCTGTTTTGCAACATAACCCATACAGATATAAATCATTACACATGCAAAATTTCATCTAGATCAGACAACTGGAAGTGGGTCAGAGGCACTACTTATATATGAGGGGCGTTCAGCCCCTCGTATATTCATAGATAATTGTTGTTAAAATTGTTCTTTAAAAGAATGTTTTCAATTTAATTAATTTAGAATTTTTATCAAATTTTTCATTTTTAACTTTAAATTTCTTATATTTTGTATGTTTTTGTAAATTCTTTTAATTATAAATTTTTCTAATAATATCTACGTTTTCTATTTTTGTACTTTTGATTTTCTTTTTTCTCCTATTGTGTCCCTTTATATGTCTGGTTTCATTGTTATGTATGCTCTTCCAAAGAGGTCTGAAATTGTTATGTCCTTACCCACCCACTTTCTCTCAAATTACTGTGTAATTGAAGGTGTATTATTGCTGAAATTTTGTCTGCTTTGTTTGACTTCGAACTTTGGTGTCTATACCCTGTTTTGATGAAGAGACTAGGTGTCAATAATGGTCCATTTCGTCTCGAATACGATCTTACATTATACAGTTGTTGATGGTGAATTCTTGGAACGGATATAAATAATGAATATGTCATAAACTTGTTTATCTCTGAACTATAATATATATATATATATATATATATATATATATATATATATATAATAAATATTTGTTATTGTTTATTATCTATGTACGTATACGTTTCGTCCTTTTTCAATCGGGACTCATCAGCATAGAGATATGACTATTCACTACCGGTCATGCGATTCGAAACCCCGGACCTCAAGTATTTTTCAACTCCAGTCCGACGTCGCTAATCGCTGGGCCAATTGTAAACAGCGAATAAACTATGATAATTTTAACACTTTAACGGCGGCTTTGACGTCGAGGCATTCTACTTCTATTAAGGGAAGGAATGATGCATTATAAGCAAGTGACGTCATGCTGTGTTAATACTACCAATTACAGTGCTCTACTTTCAAGGAGCGACAAATAATAAATATTTGTTATTGTTTATTATCTATGTACGTATACGTTTCGTCCTTTTTCAATCGGGACTCATCAGCATAGAGATATGACTATTCACTACCGGTCATGCGATTCGAAACCCCGAAATAAAAATTTATACTTATATATATATATAAGTATAAATTTTTATTTATACAAACATTATTGGTTACATATGTGCATACATGTTTCGGTTGCACTTTTCCAAGAAAGTCAACCTCATCAGACCAAGAATTTTTCTTGGTCTGATGAGGTTGACTTTCTTGGAAAAGTGCAACCGAAACATGTATGCACATATGTAACCAACAATGTTTGTATAAATAAAAATTTATACTTATAAACAGCTCTACTTGGTATTGAGCACTTTTTATAAACACTTGAGTTTCTACGGATTTACATTTACAGAAACTAATACAATACATGTACGATATATATATATATATATATATATATATATATATATATAAGGTTAACTATTTGAATTTTCTTGGTGATTAAAATTTTCAAATTAAAGATAAAATCATGTAGAATAAGTGGTACTTGATATATTCCATTCAATAAGTAATCGTCAGTGTTTTTAAAAAACGTGATAAAACGTGATAACGTGTGAAACGTGATAACGTATGCACGAACATGAAAGCCTTAGCGTATTTTTGATAGATACATCTTTATTTATACAAATATGCCTGACTATATAGATGCATATATGTAATCAGGTTGAGAACTCAACCGAAAACAATTATCAAGAGAAGAATATATCTAAATGAATACCTGTGAAAGTTGGGTCTATTTCTTGCACTAACGGTAAACTAAAAACGCCTTATTTAAAGTTAATTCAACTTAACACAACAGGCGCACTATCTTTGTTATACACTGCTTATGTATATGCGATATTAGTCGTAAGGTTAACTAATTTGTATATTGATTTTGAAAAAGGACATTTTATTAATTAACTATTATTTGTTATTGTTTTTTAATTCAATGATTGTTTTGATTTTAATACAACAAATAGTTCTGTTTCGCAATATTGTTTTCCTTCGTGGACAAATGTTTAGCCTTTATGCTCAAATGTTCCTTTCTTTAGAGGCACAAACTTGATTCTCAACAAGTGAAAAAGGCAAATTGATTTCTTCTTTCTTTTCTTAACGGTCACATTTAAAAGATAAATAAATTTGTATCGAAATTACCAAAATGTTATGGTTTATCTATTTATATGAATGAATGCTAAATATTTTGTTTTGTGTTTACAACAAACTTATGAAGGAAATGTTTATTTTAAATGAATTTTTCAAGTATTTTAAGTAGTGAACTTTGCAAAGCGATAGCAAGCTGGAGAACCCAGCTAGTCTGTTTAAGACAAAATAGCATAATCCGTCTTATCTAAGCTAAAAGGCAAGTTCCTATCTACATGATTTATTGAATACTGTTAAGACGGCTGAATATGGTGGTCCGCTTAATTTGACATGAATAGGATTTATTTATCTTCTTGTCGCATAATGGTTTGAATTGGCAACATCGGTTAGAGCGTTTGTAATTGTGTTAAAGGTGACTCGTGTTCTGGGGTTCGAATCATGTACCCATTTTAACAGTTATGTCTACACTGAAGATTCCATTAGAATGAAACGTATACGTATGGAGATAATAATTAAATATTTATTATTAAATAATTATATATATATACATATATATATATATAGAGAGAGAGAAATGCAATACCTAGAAGGCAATACAATGCAGTATTGTATTGCCTTCTAAGTATCACATTTCTATATACTAATAAACAATGCTTCAAGCAAACTACATACACCTCTTATATATATATATATATATATATATATATATATATATATATATATATATATATATATATATATACACAAGCAGAGGACATAACATAAGAAGAATTTGGCCATAAACTTTTATTTCTTAAAACCTCTTAGCTTTACAAGATCAAAACATTACCCCTTATCCATGATCAAAAGAAAATCGCTATCACAACCGGTGCATAACCGATTAGATCCGGCTTAAGCAATGGCCGATTTTTACTTATTGTTTATTAGATCACATAATGACCTTCATAGTTAAACTTGTTTAACTTAACATAGCTTATGATGTTCCATGGTGCATAGCCTCTTTGTCTGTCTTGTGGAACACATTTCAATACTTTCTAAGTCCCTATTTACTTACCTCCTCCAGAAAAGATGAACTGTAGTGTAATAACACATACTACACTTTACTCTTTTCTTAATCAATATAAGATGAACAAATGGACGGATGCTGCATCGTATTGACGACAATTCTGCTTCAGTTATTTATCTCCCTCCCATGGCGGGAAGATTGACACAAGGTCGGAAAGTGGGATTTGAAACCATCGCCATAGAAGAAGAGCATTCTGGCCGGACATAAGTTGGGTAGGGCGCCTCAAGCGATTAGCAATAAACTAACCCATTCTCAAAGAGTGAGAAGGCAAAGTCTGGGAATGTGGACTTGTTTGAACTGCAAACGATCATACTTCAGACCGACAGCGAACGAGCCATCCTAAAAAATGGCAGAGACTCTGTCCGTCTGATTTTGGTATGAACTTATCCCAAAGAGTTGATATATTTGTTCTACTTATATGAACCGAGTCGGGTAACTTCCAGGGAAATTACGAAAACAGTCGCAAGTTTATTACTTATTTCCTTAATAATATCTTTTTATAATTTTTGAAGATTAATTATTGCCAGTGTACACAAGTTTTTTGATTACATTCGGTTCAAATTTCAACATGTTTAACCCTCAAACACTTCTTTTATTTGAAAAAGATACGTTGCATGCATTGATAGAATATTACCTTGCAACTTTTAAAAAAAAATCATAATTAACCTCAAACAAGGCAAGTTGGCACCGTTGACATAAGGAGCTACTGAGAATTAGGGTGAAAGTTTTAGGGGTCATCCTAAATAAGGAGCTGTGCAGCAAGATGCTTGTTCACATTAGTTTAAAAATTTGTGCATGTCGGTACAGTCTGGGAAACTGGAAGCAGGGAGGAAGTTCCAGAGGTTGGCAGCCCGAGAAAAGAAGTAACTGGAGTACAAGGTGCTCTGGCATCTGGTGAACTTTGCAGTGAGTGGATGAGATTTAGCTGATTGTCGGGTTGGTCGAGTGTATTTACGTCTAGGGAGCACCAGAGCAGCAAGTTCATCGGAGCAAATCCACTGAAGTACTTGTAAAACAAGCACAAGGATGCAACATTGTGGCGATAGGACAGGGGCCTGAGCTTGGTGGATAGTGAGGGACCTATTAGATTAGTGACTTTTTTTGGACCTTGTCTAAGAAGAAGAGACTATTGGATGGTGCAACAGCCCAGATGTGACAACAATACTCCATGCATTAATGGATGGTGGCTTTGTAGAGATATAGGATACTATCAGGTGTGAGAAGTTTTCTAACAAGGTAGAGGGAGCCCACCTTCTTTTCAGTAGCCTTGGCAATGTCTTCTATGTATTTGTTCCAATTCTATGTTACCTCTGAATGTTAGGCCGAGAAGTTTGCATGTTGGACTTTCAGGTAGGGTGTTTTTTGCCATGGCAATCGGTGGTTGAAGAGGTTTGTTATAGTTGTTGAAGGAAAGGAGCCGTGTCTTAGCAGCATTAAATGTTACCATCCATTTATGACCCGATTCCACTACAGACTGGAGGTCACTTTCTAAGGATTCGGCCATTGCCTTGGATATGCGCACACACATTTTACCCACATGATGAAAGTAGAGCGTGGTGTCGTCAGCAAATATACCCATCTCAGGCACAATGTCATCAGGGGGGTCGTTTATGAAAATCAGGAACAATAAAAGTTCAAGGATCGATCCCTGGGGTAAAACTGCATTTATGTCATGTTGTTTGGATGAACGGCCATCGAGTACAATCTGGATCTTTCTTTTGGTTAGGAAGGATCTAAATACCATATGAATTCATTTTTATGAGAAGCCCTTTATGCTAGACCTTGTCAAAAGTTTGGATATATCAAGCGCTACGCCCTAACTTCACCTGCCTTGTCCAATGTTTGTTATATGCGTTCAGAGATGACCGTTAGGATATCCACAATAGACCGTGCTTGCCTAAATCCATACTGATGGTCAGAAAGAAGTTTAGCATTAATGAGATGCCGGACTATCGCTAGATTGATTAAGGATTCAAAGATTTTGGTAAAATTAAAAAATATGCCTCTGCATTACTAATGCCTATTTTTTTTTAATCTAAAGGTGATATATATATATATATATATATATATATATATATATATATATATATATATATATATATGCAAACATTGTTAAAAGTGACAGAATTCGTCTGTTTTATTATACCTTTTTTCATTTTTTTTATTTTTCTGATAGTCTTTTTTGTATTAAGAGAGGGCGAGAGAAAGGGGTTAGAGAGAGAGAGAGAGAGCGAGACCACCACACTCTCCCTCCCACTCTCATTTTTTTTTCTCGCTTCTGCCTCGCTCGTAGCAAGCCACAACCTTCGGTAAGGTTGTAGTGAGCACATGGAGTTAAAACTTAAGGTGTTTTACTTATTTTGATAGAGCATTTTCTTGTATTTTCTTTATGTATTTCCTCTTGTCTGATGAGGAATAACAAGATTAATCAAGAATGTGAAAGTTGAGTTGGCAATAAAACTTTGGTATTCGACTTGGATATGAAATACAATGGTTTTCCAGCCATTTTTGACACATTGTTCTCATAGATCTTCAGATCTTTCTAACTTACACTGATGTGCCCAGTCAAATAGAACTGTTAATTCAATGAAATTAATACAACTAATATATTTATGTCATTTATAATTATGTATTTATATATTTATTTTATTATTTACTTTGTTTAATCGAGACTGAGATAACAAAAAATGTTTATCTGCATTTGACTACGAATTCTTGGTTCTTGTTTATTAATTTAATTTATAATTTGATATTTTTCATCTAAACAAAGATTACAAATTTTACTTTTTATATTATACTGGCAGGGCTATCCGGCGTTGCCCGGGGAAAAATGTAACATATTTCTATAAAAACTTCTATTTCTCTCTTTTTCGATTCTCCCCCCCCCTTCTCCCCATCCCCTCTTT
Organism: Sepiola atlantica; assembly: GCA_963556195.1. NCBI lineage: Eukaryota > Metazoa > Mollusca > Cephalopoda > Sepiida > Sepiolidae > Sepiola > Sepiola atlantica. The sequence goes on from OY744521.1 coordinate 207,750,543, forward strand.
CTTCTCTACCCAGCCCATTCCTCTCTCTGAACGTACACATACAAAAAGACAACTCTTCCTCATGTAGATTTCTAAAGGATTAGTCGGCATAAGAGAATTAACTCCTTGAAAAATATCAGAGTTACTTCCCTTTAGTTAGTGGCTGGAAATCTGCACCAGTTTACGGTCAAGAGAATAAATATTTTTTCTAAATTTTAAATATTATTCTTCCGGGGCAATGCAGATAAAAAAAATACGAACTTTGTAGGTTTTTGTCTTGTTTTTTTAGTTTTAACCGGACACTGGTTTGTTTTTACTTGACAGAAGTTTGCCATGTCTTCCTTTAATTGATGTGCTCACGTAGATGGCTCTTTAATCCAGCTTTCGTCTTACATGGACGTTCACATTGTGATACAAAAACCTTCTTTTCTTGTAAGGGTGTCTGCATGTTGACATTATGAATCCCAGAATGTCTTGTCAGGCCACTTTTAGATTTGCAGATTAGATCACAAATATGACAGCTTAACACTGGAGGTCGGCCTTCTCATAAAACTGTTGATCCTGTCTTTGGTTGTGTTATTAAGATGATTTACAAGTCCAGCTTTTGATAGAAATAAACTATCACATACAGTGTAATTCAGTTCCTATTGTATATTCTCTGACACTATACTTTCATCCTGCTTTCTTAAAACACGCTTTAAGACAGCATGGTCTACACGAAGTTCTTCAAAATCCTTACATCTTACTCTAATGTTTTTTCCTCCATAGTAGTCGGTCTTCCGATTGTGCTTCCCACTTATCTACATTCATCTCAAGTAGTTTCAAGTTGTTTTCTTGATTTATGCTGTGGTCTCTTCTGTCTATCTATCTCACCATAGAACAGCTGTTTAGGAAGTCTTTTATCCTTCATCCTAACCAGGTGTCTAGTCCAGTACATCTGATTTTGAATAATTTTCATTTCTATACTGATGCTATTTGACCATTCAAGGACTGCAGTGTCAGGCATGAAGGGCTACCAGTTGATGTTAAGTATTCTCCGAATACAACTTTGATGAAATTATTCCAATAGCTTGAGGTGTCTTCTATATGCTGTCCAAGTCTCTGACCTATATAGCAGAGTAGTAATAATGCATGCTTCATAAACACTAAGCTTTGTCTTTAGTGTACTTCTATGATCTGACCATACACGTTTCTCCAGTTTGCCAAAAGAAGAATTGGCTTTGCCTATTCTGTGATTTATCTCAGCATAAAACATACAGTCCCTACTCAGCATACTACCAAGATACACTAAGCTTTCTGTAACGTTAATCTGTTCCCATCAACCATAATATTTGGTTCAACATATGGCATTCCAATATTCCAACATACATACATACATACATATATACATACATACATACATACATACATACATACAACTGCCTTTAATATTATAGAAGAAGGTGCTAAATTAAAAATGTCCTAATTAATATTACTAGTTATGCCTCGATATTTTGTTATTATATATATTTGATAATGCGTTGTATGGAGAAAAATGATATGAAAATGATACGATGGATGTGTAATGCAAGTTTTAAAGACATGTTCAAGTCTGATAAGCTCAGAAGAAGATTACATCTGGAAACTATAGAGAGATGCGTACAGAACAGGAGGCTTCTATGTTATGGCCACGTTGAAAGAATGGATGAGAGTTCCTGGGTTATAAGTGTAGAACAATTTAGGTAACAGAGTCAGATGAGGATGGCCAAGGAAAACATAGAAAGAGGGATAAATAAAAACCTGATCAGAGATAGGTTAGCTAGGAAGTCAATTTGTGATAGCTGTCTAACATATGCCAGCATGTAAAATAGACGTTAAACAGAATATGATGATGATATTATGTAATTTTATTTTTATATTTTTTATTTGAAAAAGTCATCATATGATAATATATTTACCCCTAAATGTGTATTCTGTAGCTTTTATATATACTTTCTCTTCATTTTTAATATTGTTATTTATAGTTGCTTGGTATTACTGAAACTTGTGGATGTCTAAAGCTTATTGGATTAGGGATTGGTTTGAAAACTGCTAAAGGTTATTGGACTTTTTTATTAATATAGGGTGGGATATCATTTTGTTTTGTAAATCTTATATATTTCGTTATTTAGATTAAAAGTTATATCTAAAAATACTTCTTTTAAATTTATGTATATCTCCAGTATAAAAGCAAGATTTAAAACTATTTGTATTATTTATTTTTTCATCTGCTAAGTGCTGTTACTTGAAATAGCATTACTAGGAGAAGGTGCACCATTCCTCGTATGAGCCAGTGTATAATCGTGTCAAAGGGATCTTATTTGGGCTTTGAATACTATTTTATTTTGAATATCTGATTAGGGTTTACTTGGAGGGTGCAGTATTCTCATTATCAGCTTGTTCTGACGAGCCCCTGTATAGAGAGACCAAAGACACTCAAGGATTGTGTCTAGTAGGTAATTCAAACTCTCTCTCTATGTGTGTGTGGGTGTGTGTGTGAAATTATGCGAAGAGGTTTTCTTTTTCGTTTTTTGTGGCAAATGCAATAGTTGTCATCATCATCATCATCATCATCATCCTTTTAAAAATAAATGTATCTATTTAATTATTAAAGAAAAACATTGTTAGTCATTGTGTTCAATGCAGAATGTATCTTTTAAAATAAATTATTCAAAAGTAATCTACGTTATTGGTATGTTCAGATGTACTCGTGGATAAACTTAACTGGAAGTTGTTATTTGAATTTTAAAATAATCTTGCCCTATTGGCGGGTCCATGAATTTGCCAACTGCAACTCTATGCAGAGGAGTAACTCCCATCCCCGAAAATGTGGTAACCTCTAGGCCGTGGGTGTCGACCCGTAATGTTGTAGGACGGGATCCTGGTGGCTAGGCAATCGTCCACTTCAACCATTACTTTGGCTAGACAGGAGGTCATAGATGCCTGATCGGATCAATCGGCTGGTCACGTCATGCCCTGGTATCTAAAAGTTCATCCACAACCTTATTATTCTATCTCATTCTTCAAAAATCAAAACCTTATTTTACCTTTTTATTTTCTCTCCAAATAGATACTAGAAGACTATGCTGAGGATCAATCATGTTGAGAACAAAGAAGATTACCTATGCCAAAGAGAAGTTTTTTCAAAGATGTGTTTCTGTGAGCAATGTTTTCTGGAGTGGTGTTTTTTTTTAGAGTAATGTTTCCCTCTCTGAGTAGAATTCTCTTCTAAGAGTAATGTTCCCACTTTCACTGCAAAATTTTCTTTCTACAAGCAATGCATTCTGGGAGCAATGTATTCTTAGCTCAATGTATTCTGAGAGCAATTTATTCTGGTTATCCAAGAGCAATTTATTCTGGTTATTCAAGAGCAATGTATTCCGATTATCTAAAACCATGTTTTATGGTTATCTAAGAGCAAAGTATTCTGCTTATCTAAGCACAATCTATTCTAGGAATATAAATAATCATCCTACCTATAGAATTATATTTCACAACTATATTCAGCATTAAATCACCCATAGATAGTTGATATGCCATAAAAAACCCAAACCACATCAAACAAATGCTATTGGTCTGTGGTTTGGGGGATTGTCGGAGTCTTTTCCCAGCTTCGGTGTTAGTATTTTCAAAGAGTAATGTTTTCAAAGAGTAATGTTTTCAAGGAGCAATGTATTCTAAAAGCAATGTATTCTGAGAGAAATATATTCTAAGAGTAATGTATTCTAGGAATATAAATAATTATTCTACCGTTTGTTTTTTGAATGTCATCTTTCTGGGCTACTCAAGATCGTTTTATATTGGTATTCTTCAAACCATCTATTTAGTATAGCGAGTATGATGATGTCAGTGTGTAATCAGCCTCCGAGCAGAACAGTTCTTACATTTTTTCTTGTATTTCTGGCCTTAAAATGGAAGATCAAGCAAAGCACTACCGACATTTGATGCCTTTTGTACTACAGAAAACGAAATAAACTACAGAAACATGCATAAAGATATGCCATGTGTATGGGGAGAATGTTGTTACATAACAGATGTTTCAGAAATGGTTTGCTCGATTCCGAAAAGGACATTTTTTAGTGAGAGATACTCCTAGCGCTAGCCGGACAAAGATGATGCACAGTGAGCAAGTGAAAGCTGTAGTTGAACAAGATTGCTGTTTGAAAACCAGAAAAATCGCAGACATTCTCAAAATTTTCAAATTGAGTTTGGAAAATGATTAGCATAAACTCGGTTATGTTTCTAAACTTGATGTTTGGGTTCCTCCTTCTTAAAAACGATCAAAGATTTTGCCCAACCCAATCTCTGTGTGTATCTGTGTGTGTGTGATGTTTGTATGTTCCCTATAGAAAAAAATGTTAGAGAATCTACATAAAATAAAAAAATGTATTCTTATGTAACATCTACTTGGGTAGACAATGGAAGTGTTCCTGAATCCACTCCTAAGGGGCTATGAGGGAATACTTCCTCTTAAAACTACAAATATATCCTATTTTTATGACATTTGAATGACATGTAAAAAATCTTCTGAGGAAGACAATAGAAGTGGTCTCGAATTTCTAAGTGCCTTCCAAACTTAAGGGAGCTATGGGGGCCGAACTTCCTTTAAAGCTTCAAATATATCCTAGTTTGATGAAATTTATATCATATCACATTTATCCAAGAAAGACAATAGAAGTGGTCCCGAATCTCTATGTTATGCTCTATGTGCTGAACATCTATGTACTTCCACCTCTGAGTGACCCATAGGGACAGCAGTTCCTTAAAACCTCAACTACATATATCTGATGTTTAATGAAATTTAAACTATATGTATAAGACACTAATTCAAAGAGTTTTCCAAAATTTCATCTAATTCTGACTAAATTAGGGGGCTACACGGGAGGCAGTACCAAAAAAAGGGGAAATAATATGGTGTTATGAGCATAGTCAAAAAATACATAGTAGTGACCCTCATTCAATCCCGGACAACGTCAGGTCTTCCTGCTAGTTTATTTATATAAACTTAGGTATATGTTTATATATTTGTATATACAGGATTAACTCATAAACTAATTAATCGATCATTATGAATTTTTTAACTCATCTGCGAGGCATGAGTGGTCCAAATGTTGCTATATTTAGTTTAAGTTAGTTTTACATAAAGAGGGTATAAAGAGGGTTAAAGCTCTCTATAAAAATTTAGCTAGTGCCAATTTTTATGAAATTTTGACAATAGGTATAATATTGTTAAATATATCATAATATTAATGAATATTTCTTCAATTTCAGTTTCTTTGAAGTATTTTAAAAGGTTTTTAGAAGCTCATAATATGGACACAGCCTCTCATTTGAAACTTCAAATATTTCAGATCTCTCCTGACCGGGATATACATGCGACTAAGGACCGCTGGTGAATTTGATATTCCCTAGAAGCTTTCTTATTCGAAGGAAGCCGGTTCAATCCCCATAGGGTGAATGTTGCTTCGTTAACATTAACGTTCGTTTAACATTATAAAAGATATAAAAGTAGTGCAAAACTGTTCTGTTAGAACAAGAATTAATTTTATCCATCTTGGAACCGATATTTTTCTAGTATATATATATCATAGTAACATTATATTTATTGCTTTATCACATTGAAATACAATTTCTTGACGTATAACTGAAGTAAAGCAACGTTGATACTGAGAAATACTTAAATTGGTGACTGTTTGGCAATATCAAATACCGTAAGTTTGAAAGTGATTGTAAAGTCATTTTCTCTCACAACTAGTGGAAAGATATGAATCCATCTTCCTCTCGGCTATGGGTGAAAGAGTAGGGTAGACTACACTCTAAAGCTGTGTTAGAGCAACTAACCTAGGAGAAAAAGCACTTCGAAATAACACCAATCATCTCCTTGGAGATGCTATGCTATGTCCAAAGAAGTGCTGCAGCTAATTGTGCAACACTTACTTAACTATAAACTCTGCATTGCACACACATCCTTCAGGTTGTATCCATTGCCTTTCAAGATAGAACAATTCATATGATAATTATAAAAGCAATTATATGATACTTATATAATGAAACTAGAAGAATACCCGCCCCAAGACAGATATAATTAATTTCCTGAAGAGAACCATGTTGCACCACTTTTATGTCCACTTACAAAGATTAAAACCATGATATAACGATGGTAAACCTTATCTCTCTAATCGTTATTCAAATTTTGATCAAAATCTATGACGTTATATTATTTTTATAAAAATTCTAAAATGAGGTTTTACGAAAAAATTGAAATTCAGGGAATCTTGCCTAATTCGTGAGAACTGGGTCAAAGTTATGTGGGTTTTTTTTAAGTATGTGTGCTTTTGACTTTTATTTTTCCGGTCATCTTCGTGTGTGTGGTGATTGAGTACATTTTAGTCAGAATCTCCGCTTATAGAATTGAGATTGCGGTAGTTATAAAATCTCAAGGGCAATTCTGTAAGTAGAGATTCTGACCAAAATGTACTCAATCACCACACGAAGACGATAGGAAAGATAAGTTGGCTGAACTTTTCTTTCACTGCTTTTTAATAACATTTTTCAAATATTTGAACTTTGGCTTTTTAAAGCCAACTTATCTATCTGTATTTATCCTCTGATGATAAGATCTCGATCTTTGTAAAGCCTTGGCTTAAGGAAAGAATAATAAACACTAGTTTATTACAGAATATACCTTGCTATGAACAATCGAACTTTGAAATCAATTTGGACATTCGTACATATTTATCTCTCTTATTTCTTCTATCTTTTCAATTGCTCTATCTCGTATATTGAGCTTAACCTTTTTCACTATAGGTTCCATCTACTAAAAGTTTACTTTTGGTTTATATTTGATCCTGCTTATATATTATATATATATATATATATATTTCTTGAATGTGAGATGATATATATAATTATTTCTACAATCAGACAACACCGCAGCCCACAACCTATGAAAGAAACAAACCGGAAGTCCTAGACTCGAGTTTCGCCCTCCTTTGGGCTCATCAGTAGAACACATCCGAACTCAGGATTCGAAACCCGAGTCATTTGCATGGTAAACGAGTACTCTGCCACTGAGCTACCTCGCCACATACAAGAATGTCTATTAATTTACACAGATTAAGCAAACCGCGGCGATGACCGACTGTGGAATTTACCTACTCTTTTCAACAAGGGGTGTAGTCATCCAACTACTATGAACCCAGGCCAATGTCTCACAAGTAGGATTTTATACTCGCTAGGACGATGTCATCCAACAAGCTAACCAAGCGAGCAAATAAATATTAGATTTCTTGAATGTGAGATGATATATATAATTATTTCCACAATCAGACAACGCCGCAGTCTGATTGTGGAAATAATTATATATATATATATATATATATATATATATATGTATATATTATGTGTATATATATATGTATATATTATGTGTATATATATATGTATATATTATGTGTATATATATGTATATATATATATTATGTATATATTATATATATATTATATATGTATATAAAGCAATTATACGATAATTAAAGTATTAATATATAAGCAATTGTTATATGATGATAATAAAATGTTATGATATGAGAGTTGTTAATGTTTAATACCTTATATAAATAAGAAAAAGAAAAACAAACAATATTTTTTACAAGAATAGAAAACAACTTTATTAGAGAAAGGCACTTTCACAATTAAGAGAAAACCAATTTATTCGACATGAAAATCTTTCGCTTTTGGCATCGTCGTTAGTTTTTTGTGACATCCGCCATTTACTTCAACCAAAAATGCATCCTCCGCCATATTTCAAATCGGTAGCAGCCGGGGAAAAGAAAGAAAGAAAACATATATATTTTGTCATGGTTTTGTTTTTCAAATTTGTCAAAATTACGCAATTGAATATGTAGTAAATGTTTTAAAGAAATCAGTCTTTTCAATTAAAACAATGTTAAAAAACAAGTCCCGTCCAAAATGATTTTATAAACTTAAATCAAAAACCGTTTCTTGGTCGTTGTCCGCCCGACAAGCCAGAAAAGTGTTCGATTTCGAGTTTTAAAAGTTCAAATCACAAATTGGAAATTTAAAAAAAATGTTGTTTTTTTTAGAAAATTCAAAATCCATTCGAATAATCACCAAGTTATAAGGCGTTCACCAAGCTTAGTTTTATCTGACCTGAAGCCAGATATTAAAAAATAAAAAAATGGAAAGATTATGATATTAATCTTTCAAAAGGGTTTTCTTACCATAAAATCAATAAGTATTAATTTGCAAGCGTTTTATGTAATTCTGATTATAAAATGTAAGATGCAATTCGAAAGCAGTTAGTAAAATATTGGATTATTGTTATTATTTTTTATTCATGTTTTTCCTTTTTAAAAACTATTTTGTGTTATGTAATAAACAATATAAAAAGATTTGGTGGCCACTTTTTTGGTATCCCTCTTTTGTCCTCTTTTGATTCTACTCCATATTTGACCAGAAAACAAAATCGTACTTATTTTTTCTAAATCTAGATTAAATCTTTCTTTCCCATCCCCTCGGTTTAAGATTAATCTTTAATAAAATATTTTTGTTTGTTGCTTAAAACGATTTCTTTGATGCGTTAATAAGAATGATGATCGATATTTCTCGCACGGCGAAATTACAGAAATAATCATAAACGCAAAGACCAGCAAGTTTACAGCCAATAATGAATCGATTGGAAGGCTCTTTTGTTTTTCTGTTTGGATTGATTTTAAGTCGCTTATGTCTTCATTTTATTAGTATGACAGAGAAGAAAAATGTTGACGTAGGAGGGAGGAGAATCCGTAGATTTATTTGACATTTCGCGATTCTCCGGAAACGAACTCCCTACTTCCGGTTTTTTTAGAATTCGTTTGAACAAATTCAAAAAGTATATTTTTAAGATGCCGAAAATTCCTGCCATACTGACAAAATATAGATATGAACGCATGAGTAGGGATAACTAAATGTAATATAAGTATCTAGACGAATATAGTTATTAAATTTAATTTAACTTAGTCTGACGTAAGTATAAGTGTGATGCCATTGTAATCATCAAGCTCAAACTGCAATATTGGACATAGCCAATATGTTAGTTTACGATAGGTTTTGCAATTATAGTGGCCTTTTGTGAGACCAGCTGAGCTTGGTAAATGTTGTACGGTTAAATTTGTGTGCAAAGTTATTGTCTTAAATTCGGTTAAACATGCTAAACGTGTAAGAATAGGTGCAATGAGTGATTGTTTATAATAAATGTTTATTGAATTTGTTTTTAACGAAATCTGAACAACTTGAATGGCTCTGTTATTTTTACGGAAATGAATGTTCGTCTGTTAAAAATATCTAAACACAATTTTAAAATCGGAATAAGTTTGTATGTTTATTCTACTTTCAACTGTGCTCAAATCTTTAACGTCCTTTTCATTCTTAATATTTTTCTGGTTAAATCTGAAGAAGTACATAACTACGAAGAAAAGAAAACTCTGTCAATTCAGTATTTTTTTTCGATTTTAGTCAAATAGCAAAAACTTTGATTAACGTCTTCTGTAGATGTTAAGTAACCGTATGTTTGTGAAAAAAAGTGACACCAAATTGTTTAAATAGTAATAATAATGTAATCGATCAACTCGTAAAAAGGGTAATAATAATATTGGGATCATTTTTTTTTATGTAACGTGCATGTATTTGTTTGTATGCATGTATACATGTATATTTTTCTTTCCCCGATTAAAAGAAAATACTTTTGGTATATATGGCGGAGGGTTAAGCGAACAGAAGGTTATATATTTATTTTAGAAGTTAAGAATTATGTGATTTGAAGAGAGTAATTAGAAAAATGTTAGTCGTCGTTTTCTCGTATTCATTGGGTTTTCGTTGCGGTTAGTTTTCGTTAGGTTAATTTTCGTTGGGTTAATTTTCCGTTCATAAAGTCGTAAGAGTCGCCCAAAGTCGTCGTGATTTAGTGTTGATTCCGTGTTTAGTTTATTCCGTGTTTTGTTTTATCTTCTTGCGTCCGGTTGAGAGTGTCGATATCGTTTCTTCTTTTCGTGTCCTCGATGTCTACAACCTTCGTTGTCCGCTGGTGTACTTGCTAGAAGTGGTGTAACTGGTAAAGCCACCGCCACTCCCACCAGTCGGGCCATCACGGCGGGATCCTTGGGAAAATTGATGACTACTAGTGGTAGTGGTCGGCCCCATGGCAGTACCGGTTTGAACGCGGTTGCCACCGTGGGTCTGGTACTCGGTTCTGCTGGTAGTCTGCGACATATGAGCTGCACTCTCGGTGTAAGAGCTGCTGCTGCTACTGCCAGCACGACCGGATTGCATTCCGCCACCGTTGCTGCTACTGTTAAAGCTGCTGAAATGGGAAACCATCTCCTGGTTCATCAAACGGCTCTGCAAAGATAAAGAAATAAAAGAACGAGTGAGTAATATTTGAAAGACATCATATCTTGGAATTAATGGGGTTTTTTTTTTAGATTTGGCAGCATGTTATTAAAATGTACTGACTTAAAAAGATGTTGCATTTTTTTTTAAATTACAGCTCTTATAACAAAAAATATAGTGTTGAATATCCGGGCCTCAAACAGAGGGGTGTAACACTGCGGCGATGTGACTGGCGAATCCAGCTTAGAATGCAAAATGCGCAAATTGTCCATAGGTAACTATGACAACAGAAAAATTTGAAGCATTCAGTTTCCACATGAAATAATTCATAGAGTTGAGATACGTAAAACTGACAAAACCAATTTGAACCAGTTTTGTTTAATTTGAACTAGTTTTATCCCGTCTCAAAATGTATATAAAAAGTGTAACATTTAAAGACTTTTTTCCACTTGAAATTTAAATCAACTTTCGAAAGGTGATCGTTGCTTAAAATAAGAAATTAATTTATTAATGTATGAAGAAAATATAATTACCCATGAATAAGACATCATTCCACTACGGTTTAGCAAGTGGACTTCATCAGTGGAGTGACAGTTTAGTATCTCGTCGGCCCTGGCAGACAAATCTTGGTAAATGTGTTCAAGATCCAAGCCGAGTACACGTCGTGTGGATCCATCGGCCTGGGACATTTCAAAGAAATGTTGGAAATTCTTCCAGTTCTGTATTAAAAATAATGGAAATATTTCTTTCATTGTAGCATTTTCTTTTTTTTCTGCTGAAATCATAAAAACACAGAGCAAATAAATAAAGGTAAATATAGAAACGTTTGAGTAATCCCAAAGTTCGGGAATAATTGTATAATGAGTTGCACGGGTCATTGCGCAACGGATAAAAGTGCTAAGTGATAATCAGTTTTAAGTGATAGTCTTCTGGATGTTGAAGTACGGGCAATACTAAGAATACAATTCAGAACTATTTAAGACTTCCACCCGGTTATGGTTGATGGAATTAGAGAAATCTACTTCGTAAATTAAATAAAGGGTACCATTCGAAATTCCATACATATTACCGAGTTTGATAAGACGCACCTGAAGAAAGTCGGAGGTTATATCGACCCAAACGTTGTCAGAATAACACTTAAGATGAGAACCGTAGATAATCCTAATAATGCAAATTATTGAAACTTATTTTAATGTTCTGTAAACATATCGATTTCTAAAATACACAATCACACTAACGTTTTTAATCTAGGCAAACAATTGTTTCGGCTAAAACCAAGGATATCGTTTTCAAGGATTTTAAAGTATTTCAAAGTATTTCAAAATGTACGTTTTAAAGCACGTTTTAAAATACGTTTCAAAATACGTTCAAAAACGCATTTAAAAACTCCTCGGTTTGCCTATCGCCAGTGCCAAGTGCAAAAACTACAATAAGTAAAAACAATGATAATACACATTAGACATTTCATAAAAAAGTATCAATTTTTAAGCCGCTTTTTTCACCTTGAATTGCCTATAACTGTCCAATTTGTGATGTAGTATGGCTCTAGTCATGCACTATAGAGCAATAGCTGACTTTATGTTATGAAATAACCATACATTTGAAGAACTTTGAATGTTGAATTAGAAAACATATATATATATATATATATATATATATAAGATTTAATCTGATCTATTAATAAATGACGTCGAACTATCAAATATTTCAATTAAATGAATTTTTAAAAGGGGGTGGGGTGGGGGTAATAAAAGACGTGCTTCTTACTCCAAGACGTTTCTCGGATTCGCCAATTACAACAAGAGCTGCAATAAGAAGGTCATGTGACATGGTTCCATATTTTATATTGTCCGAATCTTGAAGCGAATGCAGAGTCAGCACTGGCGTCGGTGCAGGTGATATGCCCTTCAGGATCCTGTTGGCCACGACCCTGTTGACCACGGAGCATATAACGAGCATCACCCACTTCAACGGTGAGATAATCGGACAGATTCTTTTGTTCAATTTCCATCATAATTCTCTTCATCTCGGCTGTGTCATCGCGTCTCATGGCACTCTCTAGTTCTGAAAGAAAAATAAGATACAATACAGATTAAATTTTTATTCGAATCTAATATATTATCAATAAATAAAAAGAAGTATGCATCTTAGTGTATATTCATGTAAAATTCTTCATTTAATAGACTTGAGTATCACATTGGCCAAACAAACTGTGATGTATAGTTAGTTCCGAATTAAAAAAACATATTCTAGAATAGCCTCCAGGTAGTCTGCATATGTTTATGTGACACATAAAATAAGCTTTAGCTTTAGTGTCTACTAGCTGCTCTGTCTAAAGGATTTTTGTACAGTTTTGTTGTATTTTCTTGATTGGCTGCATTTATTCATTTAATCGAAATAGAAACCGCGTGAATATTTCTGATGATTCATGGCTTCTTGACTAGAGTTTTACTTCATGTTTGGTATCATGCGCAACAATCTTGCCGATGAAACTGGCAGAAGGAGTGTGTCACACCAAAATATTAGGCATCAATCCGGTAAGTAAAACCTATGTGTGTGGCCTTGTGTCAGACTATGTTGGCGTTATGACAAGCCTTTGTAAAAAGTTGCTAAAAAGAGAAGTGATCACTTGGCTACTTACTGGCATGCAGATTCCTTACTTCTTCCGGAGTTCCTGCAATATATACAATAAATAAATGGTAAGAGAAAATTCAAGAATATTAACTATGGGTTATATTGCATTTTTTATCTGTTTTATTGCTGCTTGTTAGATAAAATATTATAATTTATTAGAGATGGACCTCAGTAAATCCCACAGTTAATTAAAGATAATATTTTTAAAATTACTTTCACATCTTTTAATAGTTTTTTTAATATAATTATCTTTATATGTTTCAATGATCAAGTGAATGCACGGATAATGAGTATCGTGGGACACCTTTAATATGTTTTATATGTTTTACACTTAAAAGAAAACTAAATGGCATCAACTTACTTTGATATTAAGCTAATATTTTGGATATAATAAATAGAATTTATTTTTAATTTTATGGATTTATAAAATACATGGACAAGCAAGGGTTTAATTAGAATCAAGCCTACCGTGGATTACACATATAACTTGAATTTTAGTGTGTTTCAAGTGGGAAGCATAAGAAATATAGATACAAATGAAAGCAGACACGATCGGTAAAGAGTTAAAACATTAGATAAGTAATAAAAGATACGAAGAAACAGCCAAAAAGACGAGCTGCTAGCGATAATGGATACTGAGAGAAGGAGAGAGAGAGAGGGGGTAGTAAGAGGGTTAACAGAAGGTAGAGAGAGTAACGCTTCTTTTTTACAAAAGTTACCGATTTGAATATACACATAAAAAGTGTTGTTTTTTTTCTCAGTTTATTATCGTTTTTTTTTAATGTAGAATGTTCTTCACAATCCGTTTTATTCAAAAATTTTCTTCATCTTTTTTATAATTTATATCATGTTGACTATTATTATTATTATTATTATTATTATTTACTAATTAGGAGTTTTCACACAAGTCATTATCAGTTATTGTTCACTGACAATAATCAGTTATTGTTCTCCGATGTCTGAGTGACAATTAGTCTTCAAAGATTTTCAGAACCTCCACCTCCTTCGATAACCGTTACAAATCATTTTGAGCTATCGCAGCAGACGTTTACCATTGATTTCGTACTAGTAACGATCGCTGCTCTTCTCTAGAATTGAGTGGCAATAAGCTTCCCTGATATTCCAGTACTCTGTGTACTCTTCCAGTGAATGTCTTGTTGGTGCCCTCCCTTCTCGGTCTTTCTACCATCCTTGACACTTCACGATCATTTTTGTGGTACATTATTAGTTGTACTAACTAGGAGTTCTCACACAGGTCATCGTCAGTGATTGCTCACTGATAATAACTGGTGGTGTTCCCTGGAGTCTTAGTGACAACAAGCCTCTTGAGATTTCCAGTACTCTCCACCTCTTTTCAATAACCATTGCAAATGACTTTGCGATATCGCAACAGCCGCTAACCATTGATTTCTTGCTGGTAACGACTATTGGTCTCCGCTGGGATTTGGGTGGCAATAAGCCTCCCCAAGGTCCCAGTACTCACCGCACTCTTCCAGTAGGGGTCTGGTTAATGCTCTCCCTCTTCGGACTTCCCATCCTCCTTCACCCTTCGCGACTATTTTGTGTGGTTTATTATTATTATTATTATTATTATTATTATTATTATTATTATTATTATTTATTCATTTATTTTCCTATTATTATTTTATTTAGGAATTGCCGATGTTTAGAAGACACAGCTTAACTATTGTTATGATATTTGTACGTCTTTGTTTAATTAACTATGGCTGCCTTTTGATATATGAATGTATATATGAACTATTATGGTAATATTAAACCAGTATATATTTTAAATATATGAATAAGAAAGTCTCACCGGCACGGGCTGGCCATACAGCATCAAGCATCTTTTTGGCACTTTGCACCTCTGCCATAAGTTGAGGATCCTTGGAGGCTTCAGCTTCAGCAATGGCAGGGTGCTTGCTTTTTATGGCTGCCTTCAGTTGGTCACGAAGAACATCAGTAGGTTTTGAGGCTGAAATGGAAAATGAAATAAATAAAAATAAAATACAAGATCGAGGTAAATAAATAGTATATCTATTAACACAAATATGACACCTTTACTCATCAGAATTACATGATCATGACAAATAATTATATATATATATATATATATATATATATTTTCGTTCTTTTTTTTTAAGCATTGGTGATAGGTAATAAGTGTCAATAGAAAGCCCTTACAATGCAAGGTAGATTTTTTTTTACTGTTGTCTTATATATTTCGGAGAAACACTACATTTTCAAAGATGTATTTTTTTTAAATAAACAAACTTATAGTTTTGTTTATAGAAGAAACGTCTTGTTGGTCTGACGTATTTATCCGCTCTGTGATGGAATTCGCGGTAGTAGGTAGAAAGAACTGAAGCATCGGGCATGCTGGGAGTTAAATTCAAATTATTTTCGTTCTTTTTTTTTTAAGCATTGGTGATAGGTAATAAGTGTCAATAGAAAGCCCTTACAATGCAAGGTAGATTTTTTTTTTTTTACTGTTGTCTTATATATTTCGGAGAAACACTCCATTTTCAAAGATGTATTTTTTTTTAAATAAACAAACTTATAGTTTTGTTTATAGAAGAAACGTCCTGTTGATCTGACGTATTTATCCGCTCTGTGATGGAATTCGCGGTAGTAGGTAGAAAGAACTGAAGCATCGGGCATGCTGGGAGTTAAATTCAAATTATTTTCGTTCTTTTTTTTTAAGCATTGGTGATAGGTAATAAGTGTCAGAGAAAGACCTTACAATGCAAGGTAGATTTTTTTTTTATATACTTATAAACTGGTCTGACCGATTCACATAATGTCTAACTACCCCCCTCCTCTACTAATATAAACACAATAAAAACGAACAAACCTATATCCACATAAATTTCAAGAGCAAAATCTTCGACCTTCACAAAAACACAAAAATATTTAATTTATTTATCAGTGACTAGATTACTCTACAAATCCATTTAAACAAACTATATCCACATAAATTCCAAGAGCAAAAACTTCGACTTTCACAAAAATATAAAAATGCAAAAATATTTAATTTATTTATCAGCCACTAGATTAATCAAATCAAAATCAGTAAGGAGAATAACACTTCAAGTTATTAATCTAACTTGAGATGTTTCCCTTGCAACTAAAATGTTTTTCCTTTTTCTGTATAAGTTTAAAAAGCAAACAAAAATTAAAATTAAAAACTAAAATGACTGCACTTCACCTGGACAACGCATATATATATATATATATATATATATATATATATATATATATATATATATATATATATATATATATATTTATTTATTCTGGTACAGAAAAATTAGTACAACATTCGTACCGTCGGTTTCAAGCACGGAAGGTCTTACCCATCCGGCTCTCTTCAGCTTCTGTTGGCATCTGTTTTGGAAATGTGAGGTCACATGACACTCTCGTTGGGACGCGTTATTTGCTCAGTGTGTTGTGTGTTTGTTTAAATTTAAATTTAGTGTAATAAGACCGTTGAGATTTAAAACACGAGGGAATTCAAGATTAAAGGGAATAAAAAATAAAAAATATATGAAAATATATATAAAAAAATATATATAAAAACATTTCAATACTAAGAATAAAAGAATAAAAAAAGAGAGAGAGAATAAAAAAGAAGAATAAAAAATAAAAAAAATATAGAGAATAAAAAAGAGAGAGAAAGAAAGTATAAAAACATAATGAATAAAAATAAATTAAAAATAAATTTAAAAATTAAAAAAAAAAAAAATTAAAATTAGAAAAAAAAAAAAAAAAATTTAAAAATTAACAAACTCAAACATTTCATATTTCCAACTAAGTTCGGATCTAAGGGAGGTACTCCCTTAGATCCGAATTTCTTCATTAAAATCACTCCAATCTGGGTAAAAGATTTTTAACACGTTAACAGTTTTTCCTTTTAGAACGCATACCTTCAAAAATATAACGGCTAATGATACAAATTCATAATTTGGCTCACGGGAATTTCAGAGAAACCCTTTCATTATTTTTGTTTTTAATTTTTAATTTTATATTTTTTTTTTTTTTTTTATTATTATTATTATTATTTTTTTTTTTTAATTTTTAAATTTTTTTTTTTTTTTTTCTAATTTTAATTTTTTTTTTTTTTAATTTTTAAATTTATTTTTAATTTATTTTTATTCATTATGTTTTTATACTTTCTTTCTCTCTCTTTTTTATTCTCTATATTTTTTTTATTTTTTATTCTTCTTTTTTATTCTCTCTCTCTTTTTTTATTCTTTTATTCTTAGTATTGAAATGTTTTTATATATATTTTTTTATATATATTTTCATATATTTTTTATTTTTTATTCCCTTTAATCTTGAATTCCCTCGTGTTTTAAATCTCAACGGTCTTATTACACTAAATTTAAATTTAAACAAACACACAACACACTGAGCAAATAACGCGTCCCAACGAGAGTGTCATGTGACCTCACATTTCCAAAACAGATGCCAACAGAAGCTGAAGAGAGCCGGATGGGTAAGACCTTCCGTGCTTGAAACCGACGGTACGAATGTTGTACTAATTTTTCTGTACTAGAATAAATAAATATATATATATATATATATATATATATATATATATATATATATATATATATATATATATATATATATATATATATGCGTTGTCCAGGTGAAGTGCAGTCATTTTAGTTTTTAATTTTAATTTTTGTTTGCTTTTTAAACTTATACAGAAAAAGGAAAAACATTTTAGTTACAAGGGAAACATCTCAAGTTAGATTAATAACTTGAAGTGTTATTCTCCTTACTGATTTTGATTTGTTAATCATAATTGCAAAATACGTTCATAGTATCTGGCTAATACTACAAATAAATTGTAGTAAAGTAGGTTATTATAGAGCTAGTAACATGTACAGCAATAATAAATGAAAATTCGCTAGTCAGAAATCAAAGTTTAATATGTCACTTAAATGTTATTTGGGTTCAACTTAAATTCTGACATTACTGTTTTCTCAATCTTCCTATATATACCTCTTTTTATTTTTCATATTATTTTTGTTTATTTATATTTTTCTAATTCTTATCACATGCTAGATATTTTTAAAAATATATTTTCCCCTTCTCATTATTATTATTATTATTATTATTATTAGTAGTAGTAGTAGTATTATTATTATTATTATTATTATGTGTAAATCTCTATGTTGATGTCTATCCTCATAATTTTATTTTATTATTATTATTATTATATATTCATATATATATATATGTGTGTGTGTGTGTGTATTTTTATGTATGTTGTTTTTTTATAATTACTATGTACTTGAGGATAATAATCTTTATGTTTTTTTTGTTCGACTTCAAATTGCGATGTTAATTAATCGGTGCTGATGAAGACACAAATAGGGTTTCAATACATCAAAACAATACTTTCGTTTTAGAAATGATCGTATGCTAAAAATATTGTCGAAGTGTAACTGATATTAATTATGTTATGATTTTGTTTATTTCAATTTACTATATATATATAAATGATGAAAAAATTTCCTTACTATTTAGAATAAGGTCAGTTTACCAGTTTTATGTCTAAGCATTAATACTTCTGCTTCTTAAATAGACTCGAACAATTTAGGATGGCAAAACTATTTACACCAATAACAAATATGCTATAAGCGACACTTCAGACGATTTTAGTTGTTTATCTAAAATATCGATCAAATGTTATTGATTATCTTATTTTCTCACCCTTACGCCCTCCTCTGATTGAGTCAAGTGTGTCTCTTGTTTGTTGAACATCGGCTAAAAGTTCGGGGTTTCCAGAAGCGACACATTCTTCGATGGCCTTTTCCAAACCTTGTTTGTCTTTGAGTTTCATGGCTCTCTTTAGTTTGTCGCGAAGAGAATCAGGACTCACAGAACCTGAAAGGCAGATTGATACATATAAGTATGAAGAACGAATAATGCACTAATTCGTGAAGATTTCTTTGTCGTTGAAATATAATGTCGTTAGCAATTTTCCACTAAGCAACATCGAGCGTCTATATTTGTTGTATGTTTGCTGTTAGATATTTATTCAGAAAGAAACAGCTATGCATCTTATGTTTACGGTTATCATAAAGAATCCACTTTTCGTCACAGGTGACTATTCGGTCAAAAAAGGTGTTATTGGTGTTACGCAGGCATAGCATCGAGCACACTTTAAACTACCTAAGTTATCGATACCCATTTAGCACATGAGGAACCGAGTGTGTTCACCTTTCTAATACTCTGTAAATGACGTGAAACTGTTGCAGTGCTGACAACAAGTGTCTGAGACATTTCCTTGAAACTTTGACGTGGATTTTGCTCAACAAGCGCTTGAAATTGTTCATTTTCAAGATTACACGGCTGTCCTCTGACCTTTTAATCTTTAAGGCTCTCATCTCCACTACGGAATTTCTTGAACACCTTCGTTCTTTTCGATCGCTTGTGGATTCATCTTATCATGCTCAATGTATATTTGCAGAACTCTCGGAGCATTGTGCCTAAGTTTGACTCATGCAACATAAGAAAGCGAAGATCATGTTTTGGCATCTTCGTTATTTAGAGTGTTCTATGCTTCAAAAATACTTTCTATCTGAAAATAAGTTACAAATTATTATTAATACATTAATTATTATATATGTTAAAATTTACCAGAAATAAACAATAAATCATGTATTAAAATGACGTTTTACAAATCCAGCACTTCAGGCAGCCATTATTTTTGTAACGACCTCATACTAAACTAGTAGTGACAGTGTGTGTATAGGTGTAGAATATACAAGTGCGCAAAATGTAGATTGTCGATAACTAGGACCTTCCTTAACACAAATAGTGAATCAGCTGTTCGACTATTAAGGATGAGTCTACAAAAAAACTGAAAACTTACAGTTCACGATTTTCTAACACATCTCATATTTTCATCGAATAAATTAGTTGTGCAATTCAAACATGTAATAACTTTTCTCCTGAAAAAAGTTACAAAACCGATCAGATGCAAATACATTCAAATTTATTCAAGAATTTAGATAGCCTAATTTTACATTTTACATTTTCTGACGTTTCCAATAATTTACATTTTGTTAGCTAAATCGAACGGGGATGATGGAGCGGATTTTGTCACGTGATTCCCCTAAGTGGTTGAAATTGATTTTTCTTTATCGGGAATGTTTTATCCATTAATAGAGATTCGCCAAAGACGTCCGTTTTAGAAGAAAAAAAACAACAAATTTGATCCGTCTTCAAAGTAAAGAAAATATGTTTTTAATTTTTAGTGAAAAAAAAACCCAAACAGTTTCATCTCTGCTTTTAAGATTAATACATCGAAAGGCCGAACATAATCACAAAATATCATGTGCTATTTAAGTTTCTTTATATTTGTATTCTGTTTATCTATACTAATATTAGAGACATGTGTCTGTCTATTTGCTCGGTAACTATTCTAGTTTACAAGACATAGGGGTTTTAATTTGGTCGTAACGATTGTACACCGATGCAAAATATCGTAATTATATTTATCTATTACCGTATAAAGTTGACTCATAACAATCATGAAACCCTAACTGCAATATTTAAATGTAATTTTAAATCATAATGAAATTATACAGCATCTTGAAGATTCCTTGAAGAGTGTCCTTGTATACGTCTTATGTTTATAGAACATACATTTTACTCAATCGAAACAAGGATTTCATAGATTGAGAATATTGATAATTGTGCGTAATTTAACTATAGTGTAACATTTTAGGATTAAAATTAAATAAACAAATATGATAAAAATGTTTTACTATAAATATTAGTGTACAATTGTTGAATAAATTATTTGTATTTTCTCTAGTATATTTTATAACTTAAAGAAAAATATCTAAACTGCACACGAACATTATAAATAGTAGACACTTGAACAACAAAACATTGCTTTATCTTATATTTTGTCTTGCATGTTTATCATATGTTGGGTTATAAGAGATATCTAAAACATGTATATAACTAATATCCTTATAATGAGCATTCGGTGTCTCTTTGTAACCAACGTTATCAAAAATTTCTGAATTTCTCATATTCTCAATTTCTATATTCTGAAACATTGGCAATTATTTCCGCGTACGTTTTGTGTACACTACAGTAGTTTTTATTTAAAACAATATCTGACATTTAACTCTGTAAGTAGCACGTATTGTTTATTTTATATATAAAAAGATGTGGCGTATATCAGAGTAAATATATATTGTGTAATGTACATACTAATAATTTAATTATCTGGTGTTAATCAATAATTGACAGATATCAGTAATTTCTAAGTTTATTGATTTATTTTTATAATTTGGGGAGATATTTTCGACCCGTTTATACAACCCAGAGCGTTAAACGAGTTTATCAATGTTTTTCATGATTAAACTATCTCTAATTTCCAAATATTATTAGCATATACACTATTTGATTTTCCAAGTGCAACTGTGTCAAAGAGTGCAGATGCGGATTGTTATATGAGAGGCTGAACAGTGTGGTAAAGATGTTAATAGTTGGCGTTTCTAACCTTTTCGACCACCGCCCAAAGTTTCGAGAACTTTCCTGGCCTGGTCTATATCTTTTGACAACATAAGGAATCCGGCAGCCACACACTCCTCGATAACTTTCTCTAGTGCGTCTTTATCGTTTTTGCGTACGGCCATCTTGAGTTTGTCGCGGAGATCCTCGGGATTCTTCCTTCCTGATAAGCTAAGCAATTGACATTAAAGAAGCGCAAAGAAAATTAAACAGAGAAAAAGGGAGAAATCAGTCCGAGGTGGTGAAACGGTGACTTGAGAGCATTTCCACTGTCATCATATAAGGAAACTTCAGTTTGGTTTTTGGTTTACTCAGTAAGAAAAAATGTTGAAAAAGAAAACTGCATTTTGTTCATAATGATGATTTATTTTAGTATTGGGAAATGTTGTTCCAGAAGATTATTCTGTCTGTTAGGAATCACTAAATGTTCGTTGACCGCCCTGGGCAATTAGATTAATAAAATAAATCTGGCTGTTACAAAGTTGAACCTTTGACACTGCCCTTCATGCTTATATCAGAATGGGATGTGGTACTTTTCGGTCCCGGGAGGCCATCCTCTAAAGTATTGTCTCCTCCTCTTAGATGGGGATTTTTTATTTATTGCTGGTCAGCTGAGGCGCTCATACTGTAGAATGCTGACGGCTTTAACTAGGCAGATTTCTGCTTAGGTAACCAGTTAGTTACATGCATTACACATTTAGGATATTAAGTCATAAATATAACCGCTGTATTCTTCTTCTTCGTATTATTATTATTATTATTATCTTTATTATTATTATTATTATCTTTATTATTATTATTATTATTATTATTATTATTATTATTATTATTATTATTATTACTATCATTATCATTATTATTGCGTACCTTTGTGTGAGATCAGCCTTTTGTCAGTTAATAATGATTACATTGTTCCAATCAGGACAGACAATCAGAATAACAACAAAGATATCTGGTGTCAGCAGAATGTAATGTCTGATACAAACATCCCAACCGATACAACTGCAATTTGAATATCCGTTATGTTTGTCCATATCTTCTCACATTTTCATCTTAATGCAAGCAAATGCTATTTTTATTCATGGCAAATGTATTTGAAACAAGATTATACAAATAACATTATTTTTGTTGTGAAGTTGTCCAACAGTAAATAATAAATAAAGGAAGTCAAGTCGAGGGTTGGTTTAACAAGTGTATTAACAAAGTAAGAAAGTGACTAGCACTTGGCTAGACAGTTATAAGACTGTGCTTTGTCATCCCCGTGTCTCTGGTGACTCGTACTATTTATAGTGACAACCGGTGTAGTTTCTCCTGTGTAAGAACGGCCGGTGTAACAATTTTTAATGGGAATCATTCAGACAACACTTTTATCAGCTTATTAGTTAACGTACGTCATCTCAAAAGTGACTTCCAAAAAATATAAGTTAATTTGTTTATATTTGTCATATTTAATTTATATTGTTTGTAATTTATATTTAAACGGTTGTTATTATTATCAAGCTGTCACGATGAATCTTCAGGGATGTTTACTTTATACATTTTCACTGAATCCATATATTTTCTTATCTAACTTGAACTAAGGACCGAACATACAGCATTTAAAAGACTAGCTATGAATCTTATCATCTTTCAATTTCATTAACAGGTGCGACTGAAACGTGGCGATACAGACAAGAAAGATTCGGAAATGGGTACATAAAGAAAAGAGATTTTTTAATAGTATCAAAATCTAGCCAGAAAAAGTTCTGATATTTTATGAGATTTTTTTAAATATAAGAGGAAATGTTAGACAGTGCATTAACGTGGAAAACATAGTATTTGAGTGATAAAGAAACCGGAAATTCACATCCGAATTATTTGGGGACTAACCTCCACGACCTCCACCAGCACGTTCCAAGGCCTCTCTGGCATCGCGAAGATCTTGGGCAAGTTTCGGATATCGTGCATTTTCAGCATCCAGAACGGCCCTTTCAAGAGCTGGTTTACTCTTCTGGCGTATAGCTGACTTTAGTTGGTCTCGTATGGCGGTAGCGGCTTTTAGTCCTGACACAATTTATAAATGAAAGTCATTAATTAGTGAAGATGAAAATTAAAAGAGTCGATAAACATATTTTCTAAAAATATTTTTGTTTCTTATTTCTTTATTATACTTTTTCTATAAAATAGAAATAATATTCGGTGGTTATCAATAATATCTTAGCGTAACAAAATATTTACATTTCTATTATAAGATTTAATAAATTAAAATAAGTTAGTTTTGATTAAAATTAAAATATTTTCCTGAATATATAAATATTATTTTTAGCTTCTAATTTCAGAATAGCTGTATTTAACTTAAAATTCCATTGCTTATAATGGTGATGCAATACTATTTTGCCAGTTATTTATTTGTTTTAATTACAAATAAAGTAAAATGTTATATTTAACAATTAGAAGTTTGTAGTATCTAACCTGATTATCAAGGTATAACTCACTATGAGAATAATAGTGTTTAATTCATAAAGTTGTTTTGATAAGTCATTCATAAAAATACGTATTAATAAAACGTAAACTATATAAAAGGATACTACAATAACAAGTATTTTACGGATTGAAAATCTCGTCTCAAGTTAGTGATCTAAGCCTAAATCGTTGTCTGTGCTAAGTAGACAAATACAATCTTAAAATTTCCACATAAATAAAAAGGTTTTTTTTTCTGTTTATCTTTGACATATAAGAGTTTAAATATATCCACTCTTGAATGTGGACTCGTTATGAAGGGAAATACATGCTATGGATTATCGGAAGTGTTATAAATTAATTCAAATCGCATAAAGTGAGATCCTTTATTAAGTTAACCACAGTGTGAATAAAATTCTATGAAGCAAAATTTAAAAATAAAATTAAATAAAAGATTCTGAATTGAGTATAAAACGTGATCAATATCTGCTAACCTCCGCGTCCACCCTGAAGAGTGTCCCGGGTGTTTCGTGCCTGTAAGATGTCTGATTCCAATTCAGGGAATCCTGCCGTTACGGCTTCTGTAATTTTTTATCTTTTTGCTTTGTTGCCATCTTCAATTGTTCGCGAATCGCTTCCGGGGACATTGTTCCTGAAAAGAAATCGTTGCTTTTAAAATAATTTACTATTGCAAAAATTGTAAGTCGTTTTGCCAAAGTGTGCTTTGAGTGTAATTGAGATTAAATTATCTATTTCAAAATGGATTACGTGGATCTTTAATACACAAAAAGTTTAATTTAAACAAATGTTTGTCATTTATCTACTGTGAATTAAGCTTAAGATCCTTTCATACAATGCTGATGTAGTTTGGTTGATATTAAGGATTGAATCCTATATTATGGTGATAACAATTTTATAATTATATTAGATGAATATAGTCTTCATTACAAATATATAGAGACCATTTTGAGTATGCTAATGGAAGAGCAATGTGTATGGTAAACTGTAATATAACAAAGCTGTTGATGTAAAGTTAACATGTTGTATACAGTCATAAGGTAATAAGTAAAGAACATACTAGTTAGAACAAGAAAAAATTAACACGAAACATGCTTATATTGATTCGATTTTTCTTTTCAATAACGTAACTTTTTCATAGAATAAATATTTATCAAGTCGAAATCAGTTTAAATACACATATTAACAGAAGGATTGGGAGTTAGGTATCCTTGCAGGAATTGTAAAATAATGGGAATATGTCTCTTAATCATTGTATATTTAAACTGACTTCTGCTCGATAAATATTTATTCTGTGAAAAAGGTTTGTAATTTAAACGAAATATCAATTCAATATAAGCAAATATTTGTGTTATTTTTTCTGTTATAACTAGTATGTTTTGCTTATTATCTTGATCCTGTATACACCAAAATATTAAATCGGTAATTAATTATTTTCTTTAAAGAAACTTATTATAGGGGAGGGATTTTAAACGTTATTCATATTTTAAGGATATAATGTAATATGTCTTAAATAGAATATTTCCTCAAATATTGAATAATATTCAGTTGTATATCCAACAAGCTCATCTTCATTGTTTGTAAATAACATCTTAATTTTTCCATATATATATATATATATATATAAGTATAAATTTTTATTTATACAAACATTATCGGTTACATATGTGCATACATGTTTCGGTTGCACTCTCCCAAGAAAGTCAACCTCATCAGACCGAGAATCTTTCAGGAATGGATGGATTTGAAGAATTTTCTGTCTTAAATAATTCTTTTTTGGGATCTAGCATCTTCTATTTCTAGTATCTTCTGACTCCTATGAATTAGTATTGGATTACTAATTTTCTTATCTTGACCTTTTTTGCCAGTGGTTGTCCACTCCCTAATTTTTAATCACTTATAACCCCCCATATACGATATATATATATATATATATATATATATATATATATATATATATATATATATATATATAAGTGAGTAATATTTTCAAATAAATTAAATTTTATCTAACCTCCACGGCCTCCACCAAGTTGTTGGAGAGCAGCTTTGGCCTCCTGGAGGTCATAGCTAAGTTCAGGGTAAGCACAAGTCTCGCATTCATTTATTAGAGTCTCAAGTTGGTCACGATCCTTCCTTAGCGTTGCGACTTTAAGTTGATCACGAAGATAATCAGCAGTTGGGTAACGGTAAGCATCTAATTTGTGGAGGAAAAAGAACATGGCACGTTTTAGAATAAGTACATACAGCATTTTTTTAATATAAGAAGTATACAATATTGGTTTGTTAACTCGTTAAAAAATGATAACAAGAATAATCTTTAAAAAGAATTTTAAAAATTCGTGCAATCAAAGTAATACCAGATCATAAAAATAAACGTGTTTGCAGTGGTATAATCATTGTCAACAAAATATAATAAGTAAAACAAAATAGTTAGAACACAATTAGTTTAAATCTTTAATTTCCACAAACGGCTGAGCCTGCATTAAAAGAAAATATTTCAAACGTTTATTGCGTTGTACCTAAAATAAATGAAAATGAATGTTTTAATAAAATTTACTGCAAGATGAATTAAATTAGTAGATTGTCAAAAATGTAATGCCCTTTTTTGATGTATTTGAAATTTATAATGAAAAGTAAAAAGTTCAACTTATGATATTACTTGTATACAGCTTATAACTCTAAATTTATCTGCTCTTTTGAGTTTGTAGTTTTCAAAACACGAAAAACAATCTATAAAAATAATCTATGTATTTCATGTTTAACAATTTAACACAGAATACCGGAAGTTCAAACGATATCCCGGAAGCAAGCAGCGCGCCATGAATAAATAATTGTAGTTATCTGTTATTATACTATAGGTGAGTTTATAAACGATTGTTTCCTCAGGGCTTTGTATATACTTTAATAACAAAGTAAATATCAAAGCATACATTAGTTCTGGGATAGAGTTATGTTCAAAATAATGTTTTATTTGTTCTAATTAGCCGTAATTTATAATTAGTTCAACAAGTCACCCATCTTAGAAATCTATGTATTTCTCTCGCGACCCTCTTAATCGCTGTTGATTCGTCCACTCTCTAAGATTTCTGAATGCCGTTGTAAGCATTTAGAGAAAGAATGAATCACTTTTCTCAGCGGTGCAATCTAATTTACATACATGTGTATGCACACACAACAGATACGTATGTAAATAAATGATAAAATAATCAGTCTATTTAATTCTATCCAAGAAAAATAAATAATAATAGTTAGTTTAGTTATGCAAAAAGAATGTATTAACAGATATTTCATAGTTTATGGATTTTCGAATGCAATCGAAGTAAAATAAATGGTAGAAGTAGTTGTAATTCGAGTGCACGTCTAGTGCTATATAATCGTCGATGAATGACATTCAGTATGATCCTTTTCTTGCAGAGATTGAAAAAGATAAGGATCACTATCTAAAAGTATTTTATTTTGTATTCATAAAAATACATGTAGTCGACTGGATATGCTTGTGTGCATATAGACATGTTGTATGTTCAATGGCAACTTGAGCTCAGTTTCTATTATTATCTCAGTCCTTGCTTCTCACCTGAAAGTCTCTCTCCATATATTCGCTAATCTTCCTATCTTATACTCATTAATCAAACCTACACGTCATCATAATATTCTATGTTCATTCTTTTTTTTTCTGATCATATTCTATCATTTTTAGCAAATATTTCTACACCCTTACTTTTATTTGTCTCTAATGCTCTGTTTACTTGTCTCCTCCCCAACAAGGAGCAGAGTTAGACGGTGTTTAGTGTCGAGAAAATCAAGCTCCACCCAAAATCGGCACTTTGAAGAGGAACAAAACAATTGC
Source organism: Sepiola atlantica (assembly GCA_963556195.1). Taxonomy (NCBI): domain Eukaryota; kingdom Metazoa; phylum Mollusca; class Cephalopoda; order Sepiida; family Sepiolidae; genus Sepiola; species Sepiola atlantica. The sequence goes on from OY744521.1 coordinate 207,778,420, forward strand.
ATCCGTCTAGAAGGATTTCTCCTACACTAACCGAAAACAAAAAAGATGAAGTTTAGTATCAGTACAGCTACTACACTTTGCTCCTAGGAAGATTTGAGCTCAGTGAAATAATAACTTTATAGAAAATAAACAATTACGAAAAGAAAGAGTTTCGAGAAACTGTCTGCGTTTAAGAACAATTATTATTTGATATGACATAAATGCATTCGAATTATAAATGATATCGCTCAAATTTGGAAACTTTGAAGTTCATGTAGCATTTTTATTCTCATTTGAAATGTCACTTCCTGAAAAAGAAAAATCACTTTCTCAACAATCATATTTAAATCATAAGTATTTTTTTTAAATTGAACGCACAAATCTTGAAATTTCAAATACACACGTGCATAAAATGATAATGAAAATTCATATTATAATGAAAAAAATATTTATGTAACTATATTCGTAATCAAAGATTCTAACAATCATTGTTAGCTTTATCAAGATAAATGTCTGCTAGTTTATAAACCCACTATTATATATATATATATATATATATATATATATATATATATATATATATAAATTTGAAAATTACTTAAGAAACCAGATAACATTATGCGGGATTTCTTATTTATTGATTTTTTAATCTAAATTTTCGGTTTCATTAACCTTCTTCAGGGTAATACAAACAATTATTTTCTTTTTCCTTCATTGTCGATGAAATCTTACGGCGTTGCTGTAGATCGCCGATTTCTCAATAGAAGAAACTGTTTTTTAATATTCGATAGCCGTAGTGAATATTGATCTCATATATATATATATATATATATATATATATATATATATATATATATATATATATATATATATATATATATATATATATATATATATATTAAGACTAGAATATTGTAAATTTTAATTGGTTATGTCATATATACTTTAATCTATCGAATTGTTATATGGACGCTCTGTTTGACATAACCTGTTCATCATTGACCTTATCTTATCTAAAGTATTCAATATATATTGGAAGTTTCATAAGATCGTTTTCTATTAATTGATCTCTAGAATTAGTTCCTAGACTGAAGATTGCGTTAGCATGAAACATCGATGTCTCTAGGTATTTAAATAAATTAATACTTATTTAGGTATTTAAATAATTAATACTTATTTATAAAAATATTATTGTTTATCAGCCCCCTCCCACAAAGGCTGGGCACTTTCGAGTAGCTTTAATAACAAGCAGTACAAATAGCTATATGCACGATCCGAACGCCGTTTCGTAGATCACTCTAACTGCCTGGTAAATAGCCGCCTATTTCGCTATTTACGTTTAAAGTTCCTCTATATTTACAAACTAATTGGCTATGGCCGATGGATAAGATCCCCGACTACGAATCAGCGGAGTTCGCGCGTACCGACCGTTGAGAATTAGTTCCTAGACTGAAGATTGCGTTAGCATGAAATATCGATGTCTCTAGGTATTTAAATAATTAATATTTATTTATAAAAATCTTATTGTATATATATATATTAGAGTTGGGCGGTTTTGAAATTTTGGTTTCGGTTTCGTTTTTTTCCCCTTAAAACCTCGGTTTACGGTTCGGTTTTTCGGTTTTTTTAATCATAGAATTCATGACTTGGATTAAAGTTTAATAATTAAACTTTCGAATAAATTGTCAACTCTAAATAAATACCATATTAACAATTTAGTAAAATATAAATCGTTGCATAGTTTACTTTTTGATTAACCCATTTTGGGGAGAGAAAACGGTATAGTTGAGAGATAGTTCTCTAGAAATGACAATTTATGTATGAAGTGGCTTTTCAAAAGTAAACAATGAAATGCCTAATGTTTAAAATAATTTTTTAAATCCGAATAAAGTGATACTAGCATTGGCAACTACTTTTTTTCTTTTTAAATGTTTATACTCGCTCGCTACTTTTCGTTTATTTACTTTTACAAGTATTTTTTTTAAATTTCATTTTAATAGCTTAATTTTTTAGATAACTCTGAAACAAACATAAATAATTATTTTACGATTTGTAGTTGAATCAAATAGATTTTCGACATCATACGGAACGCGTTTGATTTTTCCTTTTTCATTTAAAAATAGTTTATGCTAAAAATACGATGTCATGTTGTCCGTCGTATTTCTCTTTTTTTCATTTGAAAATTCAAAATGTTAATTATAAACAAACTGTAAACAAAGATTTCTTCCTACAAGTCAATTAAATGTTTTTATCATATATTTGTTCAATCTGCCCTCTTACTAATATAACATTTTTTGGTAATATTCAATTTTATTTAAATCGGAAAATCTTTTCAACCGTGTTTCCTTGTATATGGTGGCTTACTGTAGTAAAAACACAATACCGAACGGTTACGGTTTAAAAAATTTTTTTTAAAAACGATTCGGTATTCGGTATGGAGACGAAACCGAAAAACCGCGGTTTTTCGGTAAAACCGCCCATCTCTAATGGGTACACAACTAACAAAATGTTCATATGTTCATCCAACTGCAACCCAAGCGCGTTGCACGAACTTGAAAACAAATCGTCAATCCGAACACATATATCAGTTGTAATTCTTTCTCTAGACAAATTGATTATCAAATCCTTTGCACGAATCTTTCTTGTCAGTTCACTTGCACCTCCATTTTCCATCGTCCTCACTGTCGTTCTATCTTGCCTTTTACGCAAATTACTGACACCTACAAAAACCCAAACCCTGAGCAGGCGCTTTTGACCTCTTGCAAATAGCTACTCAACAAGCAAGGCACCACATGTAAGTACGGATATTTATCATCACAAATATCAATTGTAACCAATTCACTACAGACAACTTTTGCAGATGATTCATTATGCACACATCGCTATTACTAGTTTACCTATAACTGGGAAGAGGTTTATTAGTGCATAAATAAATATTTGATGGCATGCAGAATGTTTGCTTTTCTCGGCTTAGTCATAAACACTTATAATGGTTTCAATCAAAAAGATGCAAAATGCATTCGGTTGAAAATTTTACAATTGAAAAATTCATTCAGAACAAACAGTGTTTTTTATTACATATTTGACACAAGATCGAACTTGGACGCCCCCCCCCTCCTTCCGCATTGCCGAAGTTGGTGGCACCGAGTTTACTTTTTCATTCTCTTCATCTGGCGTTCAAAATCTAAACTATCTGAAATGTATTTTATTAGAAATATATTCTTTTTGATTTTGTTTAAACTAACGATAACAATGAGAGTTAAGGAGATGGGTTATCAGTTGAATGATGAATAATATTATGAGAGGATTGAAAATGATGAATTGAAAATAACCGAATTTGATGAATTATGAGGACGATTCATGACAAGTGTTTATTCACATTGGATTTGAAGATGAGCTGTAGGGAGGCAGTCCCATGAAAATATGTTCCACAGATCTGAAGTTCTTGGAAAGAATTTGTTTTCATAGAAATTCAGTTTGATGTTAAGCACACAGATTAAAAAGGGAAGTTCTTAGTGGTAGAAAACGAGTTCTACAGAAAGAAAAAAAAACAGATTAAATTTTACATTCAAATTAATAAACGATTCGTAAGTTTTGTGGAAATTAATAAACGATTCATAAGTTCACATGTGATTAGTTCTCTAATAGAGAGGTATGTGACAATTCTAGTCTTCGTTTGGTTTGAACGATAATACACGACTTTTGTCTTTAATTCAAGCCATAATTTGATTTTTATTCGCCCATTTAAAGACTGCAAAATTACTTTATAATTTCTAAGAGTCATGAAGTAAACAGGTCAGCCATTTTGTAATTTTATTACCCAAAAGTGATTTTGAAGCCTTTACACTATCAAACAAAAAAGTCTGACTTGAATTAAAGTTTAATGAGTTAAGAAGTAAGGTATTATAGTTCAGTTGTGCTCTAAAATAAAACAGCATTTTATTTAATTACTGTAAAATACTTTAGCAAAATTAAATCCATGGTCTTGGTAAGAATTAAGAGTTTTGTGGAAATTTACAACTAATAAGAGGAAAAAAATGGCTACATTCTTGATAATTTTCTTTAATAATTATAAGCAACTGAAGTAATCGTTGTATTATAAATAATTAATTGCTGTGAATGTCTTACAAAAAGGAATCAAAGGTTGAAGCTCAGTTGAGCACCTTCCATGGAAATAATGATAGAGTAGAGAAAGACTAGCGACGTCTCTTCCGTGAGAAAGGAGCCGTAGAGAACAGAAGATATCTCTACCTAGATTGCAAAGTCGATTTTGTACTGCATCAAGGCAAGAAATATGACTTTGAGCGGCACATCCGTGGATGTGGCAGCAGTACTCCATCTTTAGACGGAGCTGACTCTTATATAGGTATTGCATCGGGAGTCAGGTACTTTCTGAAGCGGTAGAATGATCCAACCATTTTTCCAGCAACCATAACAGATTTGATATAAGTTTTCCATTTTAGGTCTGGAGTGAAAGTCAGTCCTAGGAGCTTAATCCTAACTGATCACATGACACAACAGCTCGACCAATAAGATTTCATTCTATCTGTGTCTGACTGTCATCACATGACACAACAGCTCGACCAATAAGATTTCATTCTATCTGTGTCTGACTGTCATCACATGACACAACAGCTCGACCAATAAGATTTCATTCTATCTGTGTCTGACTGTCATCACATGACACAACAGCTCGACCAATAAGATTTCATTCTATCTGTGTCTGACTGTCATCAGATGAAGATTTAAGGTTTTACAAGACTTAACACAATGCTACTCTTCACTTTTTAAAAATCTACTCATTCACTAATTTCATCAACCCACCGTACCACCAGAACCACGCAGACACATCATCACACACACACATATCGATATAACTACACAACGGTGATTTGTAAGATGATAAACTTCAGTTAAAATAAAGAGCAAAAACCATTTTCCAAGATTGACAGATATTAATTTGCTTCTGTATCTATTTCATTCTTATCTACTTTATTTTCTTGGCAAGAAATTGCTGGCACGAAGAGTTGAATGATGTTGAGATATTTAAGAAATTAACAAGCAATCCAACAAATTGCTTGTTTCAGCAAAAGGTTAAGCGCAGGTCAAAAGAAACATATGTTTATAAACCAATTAAAAATAAGTAAAACTAGTATGTACACAAATATGGGATTTGTATATCATCCACACTCTCATAAATATACACATACTCATCAGGGACATACACGAATTCATACGATGCACTTACATACAGACATAAACAGAGGCTGAAGAGAGTCCGGCATAGGAGACCAACTATAGGTCCTCTTTGTTTGAATTTGAAACCAACGGTGCCCATGTTATTCTGATCTTCTAATATATATATATATATTTATGGCTTTTCATTTTATGATATATCATGCATTTTAATCTCATATATATATATATATGGCATTATTAATTTTATGATGTATCATGCATTTTATCCTCATATATATATATATGGCATTATTAATTTTATGATATATCATGCATTTTATCCTCATATATATATATATATATATATATATATATGTATTAGAAGAATACACGTCATAGTACGAGTAAAATTAACTCCTCAAGCAGAACACTTTTATGTCCCCTTACGAAAATTCAAATCAAGATATAATGCTACAAAACCTTATGCCTAGAATCCTTATTACAATTTTGATCAAAATTCATTACATGGTTTTGATTCTTAAAATTGCCTAAAATTTTAGGGTTCTTAATAAATTGAAATTCTAAGTTATCTTGCTTAATTGGTGTCTAGTAACTATGGAGCAAATTTAATGCAAATCTGAAATATTTGAATTTTAAAAATGGGATGGTGTGCCCATATATTGCACCCTAAAACCCTTTAAAATACTGTAAAGAAACTGAAATTTGGGGAATATTTATTAAATGATGTATTGTTAAAATTTCACAAAACTCTGTTTTAAAATTCATAATTATCGGTTAACTAGTTCAGGAGTGAATCCTGTACATTCAAATATATAAACATATACACATACATAACTTTATGTGAATAGAGAGACATATTAGCTGTACTTACCTGCGATGGAGTAAAATTATTGTAGTTTTTAAGTTTTATTTGCTTGCACATTTTAAAATTTATACCAAGGCTGCATCTGCCGAGAGGAACAGGGGGTATGGGTCTCTCAGAAATTCACCATCAACATCGAGTCACTATTGTAAGCACTGGCCAATATCTGATGAGCTCCCAGAACGCAAACCTTATTATGGTACATACACATCAGGAAACAAGTGCCAGTAGAACAACCTCTATCATGAAAATAGCCAGACATTTTAGACAAGAATGTATCACAAACAAGCTGTCACGAAAATAGCCCAAAAGACCTGCCAGAAATACACCAAAACCTTCCATTGCAGAAACCTGAAAGAATGGGCCAACCAACAACGTGCCAAATATTTTCTGGATGAACTATCACTAGAATAAATCAATAAGGAAGGCTCTCTATGTAGACTGGCTCAAAAGAGGATTGCTCGACTATGATCAAGAGAGAGTGATAATGGTTGTCCAAGACTACGGTTTGATGACCAATTCTTTTAAGAAAATGAGTGGTCTCAAGTAGTGAGTGTGAGTCACCTGACATCCAGTTGTAAGATGGGGGATGGCTAGTATATAATGCGACACAGTGGAGTGTGTAAATATCTCCTCTGGATCATCTGTAAAAAGATGAATATCCATGTAGCAGAAAGTCCTGGGAACATACACCAGAAAGAACAGTTGGAAATAAGTTATACACCATCCACTATGACTATGCAATCCCTACAGCTACATATCTAGAAAACGGAGCTGTTAAACCTGATATCGTGATATGGGACAAAAGGGAGAAAGTAGCAACCCTAGTGTCAGTGTCCCTAATGATGCTGTATCTGCCAAGAGGAACAGGGGGTATGGCTCTCTCAGAAATTGACCATCAACATCGAGCCACTATTGTGAGCACCGGCCAATATCTGATGAGCTCCCAGAACCCAAACCTTATGATGGTATGCCAACATCAAGAAACCAGAGCAAGCAGAACAACCTCTATCACAAAACTGGCCAAACATTTTGGACAGGACTGTCTTACAAATGAGGCAAAAACAGACAACAATCCTACCACAGAAATAGCCCGCAAAAGCCGCCAGAAATACACCAAGACCTTCCATTCCAGAAAACTGGAAGAATGGGCCAACCAACAACATGTTAAGTATTTCCTAGATGAATTATCCCAGGAATGTATAGATAAGGAATGCTCTGTAGACTGGCTGAAAAGAGGATCTCTCCACTATGATCAGGAGAGAATAATAATGGCTGCTCAAGATCAAGGCTTGATGACCAATGCCTTTAAAAAGATGAGTGGTCTCAGCAACAATAACAAGTGCGGGTTCTGCCACACAGAAGTAGAGAGTGTGAGCCACCTGACATCCAGTTGTAAGGTTCTCCTGTGGGATGGCTATTATACAATGCGACACAACGGAGTGTGTAAATATCTTCACTGGACTATTTGTAAAAAGTTGAATATCCAGTGTAGCAGCAAGTCCTGGGAGCATATACCAGAAAGAACAGTTGGAAATAATTTATACACCATCCACTATGACTATGCAATCCCTACAGCTACATATCTAGAAAACGGAGCTGTTAAACCTGACATCGTAATATGGGACAAAAGGGAGAAAGTAGCAACTCTAGTTGAAGTCAGTGTCCCTAATGATGCAGGATTGAACAGAGATGAGAGGGAAAAGATAATGAAATACCAAGATCTTATGTACAACATAAAACGAAACTGAAATCTTAAGGTCTCCATCATTCCAATTAAGAGCAACCGGGCTCATGAAAAAGAATTTCAAAAAATACCTGGCGATTATATCCGGTTAACCAAGTGCAAGAGAGATACAGGCGATTGTGCTTTAAAGAGACAGTTAGAATCCTAAAAAAGATCTCTCAGTTGGAGTCTCTGAAATAGTGGGTGAATGTATGACATCCGGTAAAAACAAAAAGATAACAAAATTAAAAAAAGAAGATATAAAATTTTAGTTGACAATTCCTATTTTTCAATTTAAAAAAAGAAATATTCCCCTTTACATTATTTCAGTTATGCTTATGATTGAAGACACTGTTGACAAATTTGGTGTCAGGTGACCTTTTTTGACATTGAAATTTAAAAGTTTTCAGATATTACCTATTTCTTTCCCCAGCAAATTTCCGGATTTGCAGTAAAGAAAAAGAAATCGTTATCTTTGTTAAAAAAGTCTGAAGAAAAATCTTGAATCTATCGGAAGTCTATTAAAGCTTTTTTAAATAAATTTATTACTGATGTTTTTTTAAATTTTTATTGCTTATTTTTATTTTTTGCTGATTATTTAAGAGCACTGATGATCCAGCTCTCACTGATTCCCTCTCTTCAGAACTGGAGAATGAGGTGAAGAAAAAAGTGGCTTGTTACTTTTAAAAGGAAGGTCCTCTTCTTTCACCAATAACGCCGAATATCTTCATCTCGGCTCTAACAGATGAAGTCATCATTTTGTGATGTCATCCAGAATGCTCGAGAAGAAGCAAGATCCACAAAGTTTTAGTAGTATATATATATATATATATATATATATATATATATATATATATATATATATATATATATATTGGTTGTGTTGTCAAACTCAAGTGTTAAGCTCAATGGATATTAAACGTCCCACACAGTGGAGATTTTCGCTGCGTGTATTGAAGGAAAAAAAAATACATGTTTTTTGTGAAACTATTTCATTGTAAATCTGAAGATTCATTGTTTAGACGATTCAGACTTTGTTATTACCAATGTTCTGATTGTATGGCTATGAAAAAACAGCTGTTATGTTTTAAATAAAAACCAATTTTGCTTTATACAAGATCTTTTTTCAGAAAATATCTGTATCCACAGGGTAAAAAATTCGGAGAATGTCTGTGTTTATATAATAGTGCTCAATAATGAATAGAGTTATTTATTTATTATAAAAGTTTTATTTCTAAAAACATGTTGAACAGCTGATCAGACAACAAATACAGATTGCTGATATGCAATTTGGCTTCATGCCCGGTAGGAGCACCGCAGATGCAATTTTCATCATACACCAAGTCATGGAGAAACATCTAGCAGCAAACAAACCACTGTACATGGCATTTGTAGATTTGGAGAAAGCTTTTGACCGTGTCCCCAGAAGGGTCATCTGGTGGGCCCGGCGAAAGCTGGGTGTTACTGAGTGATTGGTTCAGGTGATAACGTCTATGTAGTGACAGACTTTTGTTATCTTGGAGATGTGCTGTCATCAAGTGGAGGCTGTGAACTCGCGGCAGCTACACGTTGCAAGTGAGCCTGGAAAAAGTTTAGAGAGCTGCTACCAATCCTGACAAACAAACACCTGCCAACAACTACGAGAGGGTGTGTATACTCCTCATGTGTCAGTAGTGTGCTGTTGTATGGCTCAGAAACTTGGGCTGTCTCTGCTGGCATACTAAGGAAGCTGCACCGTAATGACAGGGCAATGGTTAGATGGATCTGTTTGGTGAGGCCTGAACAGTACGTTTCTTTTGAATCCCTGCTCTCACAGGTCGACTTGAAAAGCCTTGCGGACATCATGCAAAAGAACAGACTGCGTTGGTTGGGTCACATTGAGCGTAGCGATGGCTGGATTGCTAAAGTTCGACAGTTGAATGTGCCAGCAGAGAACATCACCACTGGCAGACCCAAGTTGACTTGGGAGAACGTGATAGGAAGGCCATGGGTATGGATTCCATCAAGCCTTGCCAAAGACAGGAGTGGAGAGGAAGACTTAGATTTCGAGACTAGACAATCAGGCCCCACCCTCATCAGAGGATTAATTGTGGCCTGATTCAACAAATAAACCGGTTGATGATGATGATGATGTGTGTAAAACTCTTATTATAAATCACTATATATATATATACATACACACACACACACACACACCTCAGATAAGTGTGTGTGTACACACTTACATGAACTTATCAAGCAAATTGGTAGCTTTTGTATATATTAAATGTTTTAAAACAAAAAAATTAAGAGATAAATCCTCTAAAGAAAAGAAATATTTCGCCGAACCCCATATTTATGAGAAGTGTGTTGTAAGTAAAAACCTAAAGTATCAGATTTTCTGGCAAACAAATCAGTAATTTTGTACTTTCTCTGCGAGGAATTACAGACCACCAAGAGGAGGGGAGGGTGCAATACCAATGGTATTTTACATTAGAGTTTGGCAACCTGATCAAACGTGGAAAATGGTTCAGGTTGTCTTTTCTTTTTTTTTTCTTCTTCGGCCATTTTTTGGCCAACATGGTCTGCCAACATTTATCTTGGTGATTGCAAAGAAGAGAGTTCATTTTTTTTGATGGAACATAAAAACAAATTAAAACTTAGAATGTAGACATCCATCAAGTTTCCAACAATATCCTACTTGACTTATAGGAAGTTCTTCCTCATGGCCACCTGAATATGGAAATGACAATTTAAGTTTCTAGTACTACAACTCCCGGTCAGAGTGGACCTGGCTGTAATGGCAACAAAAGGGTGACTCCACACTCCCTAAAGCTCCTAAATCAGCAACATAATCGGTCATATTTTTTTCCAGTGTGTCAAATACACCATTACTTACAACTGTGAAAACATTTTTTTAATAAACATTTCCTACTGCCTTAATGAGAAGTTCAGAAAGTAAATAAAATTAACTTTTTTTCTCTTCGTTTCTAAGTTTACTTACAATTAAAGACTATGTTATTATCAGTCATTTTCAAATTGAGAATAAATTGTAACAATGATAAAGCAGCACAAACAACAAAAGCTACACATTATATGCGCATCTTTTTTCGCCATCTCTCCAGTGTGGCAAACGAAGACAGAGCTTCAAAAAATGATTTTATAGTTTATTAGTTTTAGGCTTGGGTGGCTCATTTTTTTCCCCCGTGCAACACCAGAACATGTCCTACTAGTTACATATAAAATCATTTTCTTAAATTTATAATCCTTCTGTTTTTGTTTTTTTTGTATTTTAAGAAAAAAAACTTGCATATTGTTGCAATGAAAAAGAAGTTTATAACATTTTTTGTTGAACCATGAAGTTCATTGTTCAGGAATCCAGCCGAATGTTTGCTTAGTCACATTATTATCGTATAATAATAATATATAGCGTTAGAAAACAATAGGAAGAAAAAATGATAAACAAACGTGTAATAATGATACAGTAAAACAAACAAAGAACAAAAAAGATCACCCTCAAAAGAACAAAGAAAAGAAAAAGTGGTTACAATGAATATGCAATGTCACATAGGGATATTAATTGCTCTCTCATGTACGAGCCGAAAGGAGAAGCATCTACATCAGTGACAACCTCATTCTGATTTCGTGGTGATATATGGACTGTCAGCGGCCCATTAGATCACACCATGACAAGGTCCAGAAAAGAGTCGTCAACCTAATAGGTCCCTCACTGTCAGCCAAGCTCCAGCCCCTGTCCCATCGCCGCAATGTAGCATCCTTATGTTTGTTTTACAAATACTTCAATGAATTATGCTCCGATGAGTTGGCTACTCTGGTTCCCCCTCGACGTAAATTCACTAGACTAACTCGATATTCTACTAAATCTCATTCATTCACTGTGGAGGTCCCCAGATGCCGGAGAGCATTCTACTCAAATAGCTTCTTTCCTCGTGCTGCTGGCCTCTGGAACTCCCTCCCTGCCCCCTCGTTTCCCCGACAGTACTGACATGCAGAAATTAAAAACTAATGTAAACAGGCATCTCGCTGCTCAGATCCCAATTTAAGCTGAACCACAAATCCTTCTCCCCTTTTCCTTTTTCTTAGTAGCCCCATACGTTTACAGTGGCGGCCTGCCTTGTTTACGGTGAATCATGTAAAAAAAAATTTTTTTTAAATAAAAAAAAACATTCTTAACCATCAAATGGAACATGGCTGCCATTGTGCCTGAAGGCACAAGAACATTCTTTTCTCATTTAAACTGATACATACATCACATATACAGGGAGTTTCAAAAAAATTTGATATCGTTTCGTAATCTAATAACTTTGCTAATTCCAATGACATCAAATTTTTACAGCATTTGCTTAAAGGGGTAAAATCTTTAATGTCTGATCTGTCTTTATCTTTACAGGTGTAACCCTGTCGCTCACAGTGTCGGAAGTGATGTTACCAATTTGGCCGTTCCTGAGTTCGGTTGGTCACCCAGTACTGCTCGGGAAAAGTTGCCACTTTGATGAAGGCCGCAGATGTCGAAAAGCCTGGTTCAGCGATTACCACACTCCCATGTTGTGATTGATGTATCAGTTGGTAATTATCCGGATTGGGTCAGCAACTTAATACCGTTGCAAAGCAAAGTGTCATTTCAAGCAGAACAAGTGAAATAATAGAAAGAAAATAAGGTCTTCAACAACTCGTGTGTTGGTTTTTTTTTTTAGAAGAAGAATTATTTGGTAAAGAGAATAGTAAACAAAAGAAAACTTGTATAATTTCAAGTCAAGAACTCTGTGTTTTTAGACCAACGCTCTAATTGGTAATGGACGATTTTTAGTTAGTTTTGTGAGCTTGTCTAAGTCCGGGGGGGGGGATTCAGTGAGCGAGAACGGACGAGTCCCTCCTAACTATGTGTCTCAGACCAGCAAAGCCCCAACACCATGTCCGGAGGAGGGGAGGTTCGTCTCACACTGACGTGGACACTGGTGGCGAGCAAACACGAGTCTCTGAAGCTTGTTAAACATCGACTTATATTGAGATAAGTTGTGTGTGACCCTAACCCTAACCCTCCCCTAACCGAATTCAGTCAGCGAACAACGAAAAGAAATGTTTTCCCCTTCTTCATTATTCTTTTTCCTTGGATAACTGAGATTTGCAATAGCTCCCTTCCATCCCTCACCGCTCACTGATAACCGAGAAAATGTAATTCCACCAATGGCTGTAAGTTCTCTTAACCTACATCCACCCTCTCTCAATAGAATTTAGTCAGATAACAAAGAAAGAAAAGAAATGTGTCTACCTTGTCCCTGTCTTTGTTGTGTTTGGAATTCTCAGTCCGTAGATAACCAAGAAAATGTAATTCCACCCATGGCCGTAAGTTCTCTTAACCTCTGTCCACCAAAATCAACTTGTTTGCGAGTAGCTTGGGTTGCCTTATCGATCCAAATCACACCTGTCTTTCGTCCAGCCATGGAAAGTGACATTCTTTCCAACCAAGCTCAGACACAGTGTCGCCCGACTCCACAATATTTGTATTCATCTATCAAATCTTATTTCTCTCGACAAACATCTGCTCTATGCATTGGTTGCTACCTCGATACACTGCGACAATCTAATCTGAAATCCTAGACAGTCCAACGCCGTTGTCTACCTTTATCGGTTTTTAGTTTTAATGAAGATATCTATGCATTTTTCCGGTTAATTCACACTAGTGCGATACTCTGATCACTGACGTTCGTAGGTCCACTCCTAATTTAGACTAGTGTGTATTTTTGGCTCGCTCTTCCGTTGGTCCGTAAAATAACATGGTTCGCTTAAAGAATAACAATTTTGGTAAATGAGTTCTGATGATGCAATTTTAATTTTATATGCATTCTTTTCTATTTGGCAGAAACACTCGATTATCTGCCACAACTTCCAGTCAACTGAACAAGTCTTGTAATCTTATCTCAAGTCAATAAAAATATGAAATTTTCAAATTGTTTTTTTTTTGTTTTTATATTTCATAGAACATCATCTATTTTGTGGCAATTTTAAAATAAAAATTGGAAACATTTGAAAATATAGAAATAAAAACAAATACAATAGAAATGCAATCTTCAGAAATTTATTATATAATAGTTTTAGAATAAAGATTACATTTATTGGATAACAGTTTTAGAATAAAGATTACATTTATTGGATAATAGTTTAAGAATGAAGATTACATTTATCGGATAACAATGTAAGAATGAAGATTACATTTATCGGATAACAATGTAAGAATAAAGATTAAATTTATCGGATAAAAGGTTGAAGAAAAAGATTAAATCATGTCGGGGTTTTACAGTCGCATTTGAAAAGTTCTTCTGTGTATGGTTTGGAATTTCAGTCAAGATTTCCTGGAAGATATAAAGGAAAATATCAAAAGAATTATCGCATTATAATCAGGATTATATCAGCGAAAAAATATGTTCATAATTTATCAAAATGATGATTAATATTAAAATTAGAATAAAGAGAAGATATCAGGAAAATGATCTTATAAAGATTATATTAAGAAAGAATATACCTATGTGTTAAGAGAATGAAAATAGTGATTTTTTAATTAAAATTCCTAGTAAATAAAAACGTAAAATCGTTCCACACTTTGTTGGGTTTACGTTTCTTTAAAACACATTTTATCTATATCTACTGTGACGTGGCAATTCAGTATATGAAACAATTTGTATATATATATATCATTCGTATGTATTTATTTTTTTAATTCATCACACTAGCAACTAAGACTTCGTTACTCTAAAGTAAATGATTGTTTTAAGAACATATTTTACAACATGTTGACAGGGATACTTAATCAAGGAAGTGTTGTAAGAATACATTTGCAATATATTTCGAATGATTTCGTGTACATCTTTCTACATATTTAAAGACATACGACCTAACGTACAGTAATAAAAATATTCTTTTAGGAATACATTTGCAAATATATTTAAATGATGCTGTGTATATCTTAAAACATATTTGCAGACATACAAACTAACGTACCATAATATACGATTTGATTTAAGAGCAAAATTGCAAATATATTTGAGTGCTGTTTTGTATATCGTGGGGGAGCTTTGAAACTTACTTATAATAAACCATAATAAACGTGTTTCAAGAACACATTTGGAAATAAATTTGAATGTGGTTCTTTATATTTTACAACATCTTGACAAACATAAATACTAACCGTAATAAACGAATTCGCTGTCACCGTTAATTTCAAAGTCTTTTCCTGTGCTGTTTGTAACGCTGCATTCTTTATTTACAAGAGAGTATTCCATGGATTTGCAATTATTCTTTTTGCATTTTGCTTTGCAATCTCCCAATGTGTTCACTACTGCAAATTCGGTCAAAGGACCGCATGGATATATTGTTCCACCGCGGATGACAATTTCCTTGGATTCTTGAAAATATAATTGCAAAACGATAAATGAAATCGATCACAATGAAGAGAAATACAGCACAAAGAAAAAAGGAAAACATGTTCAATCATTTTATAAATGTATACCACATACCACATAGTTGGTCTTAAAATGCACACTGGAAATACCAAGGTCATGTTCAACAAATATGCCACAAATCCCCAGTAATAGTGAAAGGTGAAAATGTCGAGAAAGTATACAACTACATCTACTTAGGGAAGATGGTGAGAAGTGACGCTGATATCATGTCTGAAATCAAACGGCGAATCGCGTTTGGATGGGCAGTCGTTTCCAAAGTAGACAACATCATGAAGAGTAGACGTCAACGATAAACATTAAGCAAAAAGTGTTCAATGGATACATCATGCCTGTTATGACATATGGTAGTGAAAGATGGCCACTTAATAATGCAGCGATAGAAAAGCTAAGAGTGACACAATAGAAAATAGAACGCATTATGCTCGGCATCAGTTTACATGATAGAAATGAAACACCTGGATCAGACAGCAAACTGGAGTAAATGACATCATCACTACCATAGGAATGGTAAAACATAGATGGGCAGGTGACCTTTCGAGATGTACAGACAATAGGTGGACATATAGAGCGACAGAATGGACGCCGAGGCAATGGAAAATACCTAGAGGAACGTCTAACCCCCGGCGGAGAGACGACTTCGATAGTCAACCAGGCCCTACTTGGCCACACCTAAAAGGTAAAGGTCGCATAGCCTGGACGCGCACGAGTGTCGTTGTCGACATCACACACTGCCTTGGGAGGGCCTGTGGACGAGTGGTTATAGCACTTGTCTTTGGGCTGGGCGACCCGGGTTCGATCCCGCTCACGGCATGCAAATATTCGGGTCTGAAAACTCCCTCTGTCCACCCAGCAGTAAATGGGTACCTGACTAAAACTCAGGGAAGGTTGGCCAAGCCTAGCCAGAGATAAAACAAGGTGGAAAGAAACCAAGGAGGGTTTCCTCCACCAGGAGTGAAATAAAAAGACCCTGATGATGATGATGATGATGATGATGATGATACCACATGCTTTATGAATTATCAGATTAAAGAATTTTTACTGAGAGATAAATATGCAAAAGTTATTGTGAGGCAAGCATTTTACAGATTTTCAAAAGTTATAAAACTATCATATAATAATCATAAGATTCCTACTGTGGATCACATTTTACGTACAATTAGGAAAGGGTCTGTCAGGCATGTGTACAAATTGTGATAATGTATGGAAGTGCGTTTCATAGAGAGACATGATATGAGAATAATACGATAGATGTGTAATGTGAGTCTTACAGATACTTAAATGTTATGAGCTCGGACGAAGATTGAATCTGGAAAGTATAGGGAGGTGTGTGCAGAACCGTAGACTTCGATGTTATGGCCACGTTGAAAGAATTGGCTAGTTCTTAGGCCAGTAGATGTTGGGCAATTGAGGTAGCAGGAGAAGGACAAGGAGAAGGACATGGGAGAAAGAGAGTAGGATGGACGAGAGAAAGATGTATAAATAAACACCTGTTAAGAGATAGGTTAGTGTTGTGGACCCGTTTAGGGGTACCAACAATGAAATAAAAGAACAACAGGTTTAGAGATAATAATAATGAATAGTATTGATCAGAGAAATTATACACAAGTCAGTGTTGGCAGTTCGAGTGCCTAAATGTGCCTCCAAATGTTCTCCCGGCAAAACCGGTATTTATGGTAGCCGGTTGCTACCATTTAGTTATTATTAAAGGGTAGGTAGGTCACCCCCCTTCTGAAACTCATTCCCCCGGAATCTCAAGGTATATCTTTTTCCTAGGATTCACCTCGAAACTCCCGGCTAATTTACGTTTTCTTGATGATGTCTCTGTTCCGGATGCGTTTTTGGTGTTGGCAGCTCAAATGCGTCGTATAGATCTTCCATGATGGTCTCACTCTGATCCGATCCTGGGTCGTCCGACATGCGACGACGCATTTGATTAATGTGTTTTTTACAGGTGCCTCTAGGACCCTCTACAATGTACACCATCTTTTTTGTACCTTTCCCACTTCCCACACGGTTTTGTTTCCATGGTGTTCCTGGAAGAACACCTTCTCTCCATCCTCGTAACTCTTCTTTGGTGCCGTAATGTTGGTCGGTTTCACCGGTTTTGGTAAAAGTTTGTCGAATACCGACTTTATTTTTCTTCCAAACATTACTTCCGTCGGTGGTACTTGGGCTGGTGTGTTCTCGTTGGGTGTAATTCTATACACTTGAAGGAACTGCTGGAGTGCCTTTTCTCTCTCGGCGTGCCCGTCGAATTTTTCAACGCTCTCTTCAAGGTATCAACAAATTTTTCTGCCTGCCCGTTTGACCTCGGATGGTAAGTCGGAGTGGTGATATGTTTAATTTGAAAGTCTTCACAAAATTCTTTAAACTCTCGTGAAGTAAATTGTGTACTGTTGTCCGATACAACAATGTCCACCACTCCGAATCGGGCAAACAGTTCATGCAACCCGCATATCGTGACATCCATTGTTGGGTTTTTACATCTAACAACTTCTGGACATTTTGCGTAGCTGTCGACTATAAATAAATAGTAGAAGCCTTCTAATGGCCCCGCAAAATCTACGTGAATCCGGGACCATGGTTGCTCTGCCTTTGGCCATGGACAGTACTGAATAGGTGGTGCTTTCGCTGCCGACGCGCAGCCCGCACAGGCCTTCACCTTCGTCTCTATGTCCCTGTCCATGTTTTTCCAATACACATAAGATCTCATTAGGCTCTTCATGCGTGTCGCTCCGGGATGCCCCTTATGGAAATCCTTCAGGATTTTTTTTAAGCGTAGCTGGGATTACTACTCGCTCCCGATATAATAATGTGTCGCAACAGACTGAAAAAGCTTCTGCCGTTTGCTCATCGTCTGTTTGTAATTTATTTTTAATTTCGATAATAAAATTATCTTCTCTTGCCTCTTTTTGTATATCGTCAAGTGTGACTGGCAGCTCTTTTATTGTGTTACACAGTACTTTACTATAGTCATATTCAGACCGAAGGGATGCTATAACTGTATCCTCGAGTGGTTCTGTGTACTTTGGGATTAGCCGCGATAAACCATCTGCGTGTCCTAGTCTTTTTGACGGTAAAAATTCCATCTCAAAGTCATAATTTAACAGAATTATACCCCATCTCTGTAGGCGGTTTGCTGTGTAGGTTGGCAAGCCTTTTTTGATGCAAAGATGGTGATAATTGGCTTATGGTCTGTTTGTAGGATAAAATGACAGCCGTGTAGATACCTGTGAAATTTTGTCATTGCGAACACAATACCCAACGCTTCTTTTTCAATCTGAGAGTAATTTTTCTCTGCAGGAAGTAAAGTTCTTGAAGCGTGCGCGATGGGTTTCATCGAGCCATCCGGTATTTTATGCAAAATGCACGCCCCAATGCCGTAGGAGCTGGCGTCACTTGCAACAATAGTTTTTAGCTCTGGATTAAAATGAGTAAGAAATAATTCTGAAGTTAACTTCGTTTTTAGATTGTTAAATGCAGATTGACAGTCGGCGGACCATTCCCATTTACTATCTTTCTTAAGTAACTCATTTAAGGGGGTTCACAATTTGTGCATACTGGGAATGAATTTTTCGTAATAGTTTGCGAGACCCAGGAAGCTTTGTAGTTGGGTAACGTTGTTCGGTTCGGGCATATTCTTGATGGCTATTGATCTTTCTGGGTCGGGACGTCTTCCATTCTCATCAATGACATGTCCCAAGTATTTGATCTCTTCTAGAAAGAATTCACACTTTGACTCCTTGAGTGTAAAACCAAAATCGCTTATCCTTTCGAATACTTTGTTTACGTGCTCACGGTGCTCCCCGACGTTCGTACTTTTCATTAAGATATCGTCAAGGTAGCCGATCGAAAAATCGAGCCCGCTCAACATCGTGTCGATTACCTGCTGAAAAATCGACAGGGCCACTTTAATTCCAAAAGGGAGACGATTGAACTTTAGTAGTCTCCTGTGTGTCGAAATACAGAGAAGCTTAGAGCTATCTTCCTCTACAGGTATTTGCAGATAGGCTTCACTCAAGTCAATTTTTGAGAACAGTTTTCCACCGTTTTATTTTGTGAAAACCTCTTCTGGAGTCGGCAGAGGATAGTGATAATCTTTCAGCGCATCGTTCAAACCGGTTGAGAAATCGGCACACACTGATCTCTCCAGATTTTTTCTTCGCGTAGACGGTTGGGGCCGCCCATTCCGAGTAGTCAACTGGTGTTAAAATACCTTTCTCCACCAACCAGTCTATTTCTGCATTAATTTTTTCAAGAGAGGCAAATGGTACACTTCGTTTTCTCTTAAAAACGGGATTCTTATTTTCAATTAGTTCAAAATTCGCCTTCATTTTAGTACAGCGTCCTAATTCATTAGAAAACACCTTGGGGAATGACTCTTTCAAATCCTTCTTCAATTTTTCTGCTTCAGCAGAAAAGTTCTATATTCGTTGACAATAGGCGCTTATCGGCGAATCCCAGAGCTGGAAGTGCTGAATCCAATCTGAACCGAACAAATTTCCTGTATCTTTCATTACGAACATGTGTAATTTTAATGTCTTATTTTTTAGTGTCACTTTTGAAATGACTTCCCCTTCAAAGTTTATTTTCTCTCCGGTTACCGATCGAACCACTTTATCTGTGCGTAGCATAGTCGGTCTGCCGATCTTTTTCCAGGTATTAATATTAATAATTGATAGGTCAGACCCTGAATCAAGCTGTAGTTTAACATCTTGATTGTTCATTTTTACCGAAACATACTTTCGTATGTTTAGGTTGCCACCATTAATTCTAGTTGTTTTTATGTAACTTTTTTCTAGTGTTACTTCTGCAATGTGAGGCTTTGTGTCCCATTTTATGGCATTTGTCACAATTTTTTCGTTTAAAAGGACACTTCTGGAACCAATGTAGGTCCCCGCAACCCCAACAAGGGTGGTTTGGCAATTTTT
This sequence comes from Sepiola atlantica, assembly GCA_963556195.1. Taxonomy (NCBI): domain Eukaryota; kingdom Metazoa; phylum Mollusca; class Cephalopoda; order Sepiida; family Sepiolidae; genus Sepiola; species Sepiola atlantica. The sequence continues at coordinate 207,798,574 of OY744521.1, forward strand.
CATCCGACCTTTGAGGCAAATCCTTCCTGAATTTTTCCTTCGAAGAGTATGATTTTTTTGAAAAACGACGAACATTTTTAATATTAGAATTTGCTGCTTTCTCTATTTCTTTAGCTTCCTTTTTCTCGGAAATATGTCGTTGACAGCTTTCGGCAAGTTGTTGCAATGTTAAATTTAGCTCGGTTTCAAGTTTGCTTATTGCACGTCTTCTTAACTCTGCATCGTTTTGCGAGACGAGCCCTTGAACAAATATTAATACTTTGAAATTGTCCGCTGTCAAGGATGATAACTTAAAGTCGTCACAATGTTTATTGACGATCGAAGCAAACGTTGAGTAATCCTGACTTTCTTTTCGCGTTAGGTTCATACATTTCCACCTTTTGTGGAATAAACTTGTTTTGGGGCAATATAGTTCCATTAACATTTTAATGGTTTCATTGAAAGATAGTTCGCCCGTTTTCTTCGGCAGAATTTAATCGACAAATTTTGTATGCTCTGCCGTACCTAGTCTACGAAGAACTAAACGAACCTTTTTCTTTTCCGACCATGTGCTACAATCAATGTCGAAAAAATCCTGATATCGACGGTACCATGATTCGAAGTTTAGGTCCTCTTCAGGCACATAGTTGAAGGTTTCTATAGCTGACCATATTGCATTTTGGTTGAACGCATCGCTGTCGTCATTCGTCGTATTTATCATTGCTTGGGCCAGCTGTTCAATTTTTCTCTCTGATTGAGTCTGTTGCTCTAATTGTAAATTTTTTATCCCAATCATTTGTTCGTCTAAAGATTTTCTATCTTCTCGCTTTTGTGCTAAATTCTTTTCCTCAAAATACTTCAACAAACTTATTTGCTGCGACTGAAATTCCTTCTGTAGAGACTGAAGTTTTTCATCATTTGCCTTCTGTTGAGCAAGATGTTTTTCATCGTTTACCTTCTGTTGTTCTGATTGAAATTTAATCATCTCCAATATCTGTTTCGAGAAATCTTCCATGATTAAAGAAATACTTTCTTGAAAAAGAATTAGTCACAAATAGTCCTTCACTATTTTTTTTTTCAAATGCTTACTGTTTAATAACAAACTCAACCCCTTCTCATCACTGCGTCATTCAGGTCTCGAATTCGACCGGCACTTGCTAATCTTTTTTTTTTCAAAGTTCCTTGAGAAAAAAAAAACTATTTTATTAATCCGGCTTATTGGGTAATTAATTTAACAAATTATTTGTATTTTTGTTCGCATTTGGAACTTTTTTTTCCCAATAAGTCCGTTTGCCTTTCAGTGTAGGCTGAAAATGCAAAATAGCAAGTAATGGCTACATTAAAAATTGACTAGCTTTTCAAGAAAGTAACTTGGTTTTACTTGTCAGATTTTTTTTTCCGACTATACGATTTTACAGTGATAAGTCTGTTCGTAAAATACGTTTGACTATATCAGACACGAAAAAAGGTTTTTGTAGTATGGAGTTTTTTTTTCAAACCTTTCAGTTTTATAAGCACATGGTATTCCAATTTCATTTATTACATGAGGTAAAATCCCGTATTGAAATACGAAGAACACAAATAGTAAAATCTGTCTTACTTTTTTTTGTCCAGTAATTGTTTAAACTGGGTATTTCTTGTAAGGCAGACTCGTCCCAAAATTGAATGTATTCGATGTTTCCAATATCTTCCTGAAAATTGTAAAGCACAGGGTTTTTTGTTTTTTTTCAAATGAATAGAATTTTTTTTTTCGAAGGTTGACCGTGTTGTAGACACTGGTTTATCACTCACAGGTTGCAAGGTCCAAGGTGTTTCCAACGAAGTCCTTTACGAATCACTCGCCGTCAGTTGTTGTGGACCCGTTTAGGGGTACCAACAATGAAATAAAAGAACAGGTTTAGAGATAATAATAATGAATTGTATTGAACAGAGAAATTATACACAAGTCAGTGTTGGCAATGCTAGTGCCTAAATGTGCCTCCAAATGTTCTCCCGGCAAAACCGGTATTTATGGTAGCCGGTTGCTACCATTTAGTTATTATTAAAGGGTAGGTAGGTCACCCACAACAGTTAGTTTGGAAGTAAAGTACGGAAAGCCGTCCAACACATGCCAGTATGTAGAATGGGCGTTAACAGAAAATGATGATGATGATGATGATGATGATGATGATGATGATGGTTAGTTCTACATAATTCAGTAATAATATTATATTAAGATATTCTTAATTAAACACTATAACAATTGGATCACCATTCCAGTTCCCTTTGCTTAGAACATGTCTATAAATTCTGCGTAAATGCGTCAAATAGAATTTACTAAGTTAATCATTTGGTTAAGCATTATTAATAGACTTTGTGTTCCCTTAACTATTAATACCACGTGAGATCAATTGTAAACAATTTCTAGTTAAATAAAATGTTACTTACCAATGAGTTGGTAGTAGTCTTGGAAAGGGCAATTGACTGTAACTAATGTTTTATTCACTGCGTTAACAGAGAATAATTTACACTCATCTTTCATTTCGTCAAAGTTAAACGATTTGCATTCTGTCGTATTGTCACAAATCACGGCACATACTTCCGGTCGATTGGTACTTGTGGTTTTCAATGCTGTCCCATCAATATAGGCCATTGAGACCCGAACAAACTTTGCCAGCGCTAAGACGGAAATGAAAAGAAAAATGCAATATACTTTAAGATACAATTATAATCAAACTATTTATATATATTTATGTATAGACATAAAAGAAATAAAAATAAACCCACAAAAATACTAATCATAATCAAAACTGTTTATACTGATTATGCATATAAATAGGTGGAATTTAATTAGCTTTAGACACATATTAAATCACCCTATACTTATATATGTACCTTTATGAAATACATACCAATGAACACCAAATTCCCGTTCACATATCCACGCAAATCAAAAGAATCAAAATGGATAGCAACGCTAAAGACACATAAATTGCAAAACCTGTTTGTTGTCTGAACGAGTTTTGGTAACAGTATATAAAGAAGTTGAAAGAGTATTATATTTAGTAAGATTCTTAACACGTTTTCTGTTCGAATCGCAGTCTTGTCTTGAAATTTGTTTCTTCTTTATTTATATGTTATTTAATCTAAATTACGTAATTAATAGTTTCCCAACCTAATTCTAAGCTATACAAAGATTAATTAAATAGTATTTACCACCTCTTACGTTTACAAAAATTCTCGCCGACAGACAGACAGACAGACATACAGATACAGACAGACGGAGAACCTGATCGTCATATTTAAATAACGAAACTGGTGTTTCAAACATTATCAGCTTTTACAGACTGGAAGGATCTCAATTTGAAAATCTCCTTGTTAATTGAACAAATTATTTGTCTCTGGCGTTAACAAGAACATGAAAAACCCACGTACGTTGAAGATTAGATATTATCAACAAAAAAGAGAGATCTTCTTTTCAGTTCAAGCGTAGGATTCCATGTCGATGCGACAGGCGGGTGTGCGATATACTGACGAAGGCCGAAGGTGTGCGATATACTGACGAAGGCCGAAAGATCGCGGCCGAAAATTTAGTTCTTCTTTTAAGAAAAACTTTTAATTTTGTTTATACATAAGGGACAATTGATATTCCTACACGTCAAAATATAGAAAATAAATAAAAGATATGTTAAAATATATACATTTCACATTGACTTTTTATACACACACATATATATATATATATATATATATATATATTATATATATATATATATATATATATATATATATATATGTATGTACAAGTATAATATTATAAGGGATTATTATATATTGTATGTAGATTTTCAGTATCTACTTCGACAGTGCTCAATACGTGTGTAGAGCTTATTAGTAATTTTTGAAAATATATTTATTACAATTAAGCTACACAGAGACGTCCACGTTTCATCTCCCCGGGAAATCATGGGGCTAAGTGGGGGATAAAGCTTGGATGCCTCTATGTAGCTTAATTACCACAAATATATTTTCATACTTTATGTATGTATGTATGTATGTATATATATATATATATATATATATATATTTTCATACTTTACATATATATATGTATATATATATATATATATTTATATATATATTTTCATACTTTACATATATATATGTATATATATATATATATATTTATATATATATTTATATATTTATATATATATTAAGTAAAGTATGAAAATAATTTTGTTGATTTTATAAATTACTAGCAGAACCCGTCGCCCCGGCGTTGCACGGGAGAAATTAGTACCTATTGCATGACGTCGAATAAAAAAAAACGGCCTATAGTTCTTTCTCCACCCCCACCCCCTATACCGTGTTGGCGAATGTTTTAAATTAAAAAAAAGAAAATGTGGCAGAGTAGAGTGGGATCGAACGCTGAAACTGTCGATCATTAAATCTCCCTTCTTACCCAATGAACCACGGTTACGAATTAAATGTATATGTGAAAATAGGCTAATAACGCTATGCTTGTTTATTGACATGCGTGTTATGTTAACATTTACATTCTGCCGACCAAATGGAAACTTCAACAATGACATGGTGTAGGTCATTTTTTGATGAAGTAATTTCATTTGGGCAATTTTTCGATAATATGCGTGTTTAAGGTGTATGATTTTGAAAATGTAAATGTATCCGCGTCTACCAGTATCTTGGTGCTTATTGAATTAAATAGGAAGTCGATTCGATCAAGAAATTTTAGCCGCCATGTTGAATCAATAAATGTTGCAGGAACTGTGTTCGTTAATTTCATTCGCTTAATTCCGGAATAGATTTAAATGTAGAAGGTAGAATTAGATAGAACGTAATCTGATATTCGCGAATAATCATCGGAGTGTAAGGGAGCGGTTGTTAAGTTTTTGCGTATTGCTTAATATTATGTAGTAAAATAATGCCAGACAAATACGAAATAACAATGGGTGTTTTGTGAAAATTATACTGTGTTTATTAGTTCCCGGTGTCGATGAGTGTAGTCACAGTACAGAATTGTTAGGGAGAAAAGTTTTTACTACCACCTATATGGAGTTGGTATTTCGGAGAGTCGTGGCGGCCGGGCCGAATGTAATATTCAGTGTTAGTTTGGAAAGAAGAATAACAGATATACTAAAACACGCTCGAGTGAATAAGTGCAATGTAATTGTGAGTTCAGTAGCCCGTGATGCATGTGGTTATTTTCCTATTCTCCGAGAAGGTACAGGGGGAAAAACGTCTCTACTTTATATATTAGATGACAATTAAAATATGTAAATAAAGACGTACCAATGTTTATCCATATGTATGCGCATTTTATGCACAGATAATATCACGATTACATTTTCAATTGTTTTGTTCTTTAACTTAAACTTACTAAATATATATATGGATATATATAATATTTAATTATTAATTCTATACATTATTCGACACCTGGCTGGAGATATTCAGGTGTCGTTCGCCAGGTTACAATAATTGTGACATTGTCGTCAGTATAATTTAGCATGGACGGTTTAGTGATCAACGGAATAAAACTGCAGTATGGCATTTACTGATGTCATCCGGACACGACGGTTCAGTAATGTACTGCCTTCAATATTGTTTTTATCACTCCATTTATTTTGCGAAGATTAGTTGGGACTTTCTGTTTAATATTTTTAATACAGATATACTCAATTTAGTGTATTTCGACGAAAAGTGCCGGAACATAAAACTATTTAAACATGTTTCTTAACCCTTTACACTTCTTTAAACGTGAAATATAGGAACATTTACTCATATTTCTTAACACTTTACGCTCCTTTCAACGTGAAATATAGGAACATAAAACATTTAAACATGTTTATTAACCATTTACGCTTCTTGCAACGTGAAATAAAGGAACATAAAACATTTAAACATGTTTCTTAACCCTTTACGCTTCTTTCAACGTGAAATATAAAAACAAACATTTAAACATTTTTCTTAACCCTTTAAACTTCTTTCAACGTGAAATATAGGATCATAAAACATTTCAACATATTTCTTAAAACTTTACACTTCTTTCAACGTGAAATATAAGAACATAAAACATTTAAACATGTTTTTAACCTTTTACGCTTCTTTAAACGTGAAATATAGGAACATAAAACATTTAAATATGTTTCTTAACCGTTTTAGTCAACGTGAAATATAGGAACATTAAAACATTAAAACATATTTTTTAACCTTTTTAGTCAACGTGAAATATAGGAACATGAAAACATTTAAGCATATTTTTTAACCGATTTAGTCAACGTGAAATATAGGAACATGAAAACATTTACACATATTTCTTAGCTTTCATCTTAAACAAACTGTTGAACGTCTCTTTCCTAATGTTTATACAATAACCTAAAATATTTGAACATTAAAGATAAAGGAATTGAAAATTATTTTAATTTTACCTGCTGTCATTATGTTTTCAGGAAAAGTCGGTACTGAAATAAATTTAAATCAACATATTTATTAAAATTTTTATAATATTTTCGAAATATACATTTTATTGATACAGTGACAAATAGAAAGTGTATTGTAGAATGCGTACAAGTAGTTATTACGCATGCGTAGGTGTCTGTAATTCCATGGCTATATTCAATCATAATTATTATATGACTTTGTGAAAATGTTATTTTATATGTCACAATTATGATCAAACTATTTATATATATATATTTATGTATGGACATAGGCGAAATAAAATGAACCCACAAAATGATAAAATGAATTAGAACAAATACATTTAAGACATTGCCAAGGCTGCAGCAAAGAAGGTGGGATCCCTCTACCGTACTGGTAAACTCCTCACACCTGACATTATCTTGTATCTCTACAAAGCCACCTTCTGCCCATGCATGGAGTGTTGTTGCCACATCTGGGCTGGTGCATCATCCACTAGTCTCTCCCTCTCACCAACTTAATAGGTCCCTCACTATCAATCAAGCTCCCATCGCCACAATGTTTTACAAATACTTCAATGGATTGTTCTCCGATGTTTGGTGCCCCTTCGGCGTAAATTAACTCGACAATCAGCTAAATCCCATCCATTCACTGTGGAGGTCCCCAGATGCCGGAGAGCCTTCTACTCCAATAGCTATTCTACTCCAATAGCTATTTTCCTCGTGCTGCCGGCCTCTGGAACTCCTTTCCTGCTCTCTGTTTCCCCGACAGTACCGACATGCAGAGGTTTAAAACTAATGTAAACAGACATCTCGCTACACTGCTCCGAACTCAGGATGCCACCAAAAATCCTACGCCCTAATACTAAGTAACCCCTTACGTCTACAGTGATGGCCTGCCTTGTTTGGAGTGAAATATGTTTTTTAAAAATTTAAATTTGTCATACAGATTATAAATACGTGAAATTCAATTAGTTTTAGACACATATTAAATCACCATACACTTATATATGTACCTTTATTAAATACATACTAATGAACACCAAATTCCCGTTCACATATCCACACAAACCAAAAGAATCTAAATGGATAACAATGCTAACCAGACATAAATCAAGTTATAATAACGACACTGGGGCTTCAAACATGTATCAGCTTTTACAGGGACGGATCTCAATTTGAAAATCGAAACATCTTCTCTTCTATACTGTTAGTATTTTACCTCAAAATGTGAACATAAATATGAGAAAAATTTCAAAGAGATATTATCAATAAGATATTGAAAATAATTGACGAAAATAACTTAAATCGTTAAAACTCGGCAAACTATTGTCTGTAATGAGTCAGAGCAATACCATTTAGTCGTAAACATTCTCTTAATAACATTTTTACAAGAAAGTCGTATCGAACTGTATTATTGATATGAAATTTGCATATTAAAATATATGCAGAAAGATGCCAAAATACTAGAAAATAAGGACACCTTAAAAGTATGAGTTTAATAAAATTCAAGATTTCATTTTGGATTTAATCCTTTCAACACATTAATGACGTTTGGCATTTAATTATAAAAAGTGAATATTTTAGTTATAAGGAAAACTATTTTTCAATGAATGCGAATTACATCTTCTAAATGAAATTCATCATTTTGTAATGTTTTCTCTCATACGACAGTATTTTGCTTTTTGTGATGTCATGTAATAGTATTTAATACATTAAAATATTAAAGCAGTATTCTGGTCAGTTACTTGATGATTGGCTAATAAATACGCAGTATTATAAAGCAATTTATCTGCAAGTTATTGAGGATTAGCTAATGAATACACAGTATTAGCAAACTCTTTCAGAAAATGGTTGATGATTGGCTAATAAATACGCAGTATTATCAAACTCTTTCAGAAGGTGGTTGATGATTGGCTAATAAATATGCAGTATTATCAAACTCTTTCAGAAGGTGGTTGATGATTGGCTAATAAATACGCAGTATTATCAAACTCTTTCAGAACGTGGTTGACGAGTGGCTAATAAATACGCAGTATTATAAAACTCTTTCACAACGTGGTTGATGATTGGCTACTAAATACGCAGTATACTCTCTCGGCTCAAAATAAATTCTCTCTGCGAGTTACTTGATGATTGGCTAATAAAAACCCAGTATTCTCAAACTCTCTCAGCACGTTACATGATGATTGTCTAATAAATACGCGTTATCATCTAACTCTCTCGGCAGGTAATTGACGAGTAACTAATGAATAGGCAGTATTATCAAACTTTTTCAGCAGACTATTTATTTTTTCTACTAACTCTGACCAACTATATCAGTGTATGTAATATTTTTATTTATCAGGTTTTCAACCAATTGTTTTTCAGATAAAACAAAGATTTAACTAACACGAATTAGTTTAAATTATTTGAATACATCATGTACGTTCCGTTCAAATATGCTTACACGGAAAAAAATATTTCTTTGTTGCAGAAATATTTAAAAAATCCAAATTCTAAACTTTTTATAATTTAAGTGCAATTAAAAAATATTAATTTAAAGGTGTTTCGTTTTAGCTGTTTGACATGTTTAGATATATTAGTAGTATACACCTGTTTTGATATATACATAATATAAACATGTTTAGATATATATTAGAAGTATAAACATGTTTAGATATATAAGTAGTATAAACATGTTTAAATATATATTAGTAGTATAAACATGTTTAGGTATATTAGTAGAATAAAGAAAGTTTTATATTACCATGACCTTTGTTATGTTCTTTTGTGACATGTTTAGATATATTAGTAGTATAAACATGTTTAGATATATAAGTAGTATAAACATGTTTAGATATATAAGTAGTATAAAGATGTTTAGATATATAAGAAGTATAAACATGTTTAGATATATAAGAAGTATAAACATGTTTAGATATATATAAGAAGTATAAACATGGGTAAATACCTAAGTAGTATAAAGATGTTTAGATATATATCAGAAGTGTAAACATGTTTAGATATAAATTAGTAGTATAAACCTGTTTAGATATATTAGCAGAATAAAGATGTTTAGATATATTTGTAGTGTAAACATGTTTGGCTATATAAATAGTATAAACATGTTTAGATATATAAGTAGTATAAACATGTTTAGATATATTAGTAATATAAACCTGTTTAGATACATAAGTAGTATAAACATGTTTAGATACATAAGTAGTATAAACATGTTTAGATATATATTAGTAGTATAAACATGGGTAAATATACAAGTAGTATAAAGATGTTTAGATATATTAGTAGTGTGAACATGTTTAGATATATATTAGTAGTATAAACCTGTTTAGATATATTAGTAGAATAAAGAAAGTTGTTCTGATCCTTAGTTACATGTTTAGATATATTAAAAGTATAAAACAGTTTTATATTACCTAGACATTTTTTTCTGATCATTTGTTACATGTTTAAATACATTAGATGTATAAAACAGTTTTATATTACCTAGACATTTTTTCTGATCATTTGTGACATGTTAAAATATATTAAATGTATAAAACAGTTTTATATTACATAGACATTTGTTCTGATCATTTGTTACATGTTTAAATATATTAGATGTATAAAACAGTTTTATATTACCTAGACATCCTTTCTGATCTTTTTGACATGTTTAGATATATTAGAAGTATAAAAAAGTTTTATATAACCTAAAAATTTGTTCTGACCCTTTGTGACATGTTTAGATACATTAGAAGTATAAAACAGTTTTATATTACCTAGACATTTGTTCTGATCTTTGTGACATGTTTAAATATATTAAAAGTATAAAACAGTTTTATATTACATAGACATTTTTTCTGATCATTTGTTACATGTTTAAATATATTAGATGTATAAAACAGTTTTATATTACCTAGACATTTGTTCTGATCCTTTGTGACATGTTTAAATATATTAGATGTATAAAACAGTTTTATATTACATAGACATTTTTTCTGATCCTTTTGTGACATGTTTAAATATATTGGATGTATAAAACAGTTTTATATTACCTAGACATTTGTTCTGATCATTTGTTACATGTTTAAATATATTAGATGTATACAACAGTTTTATATTACCTAGACATTTTTTCTGATCCTTTGTGACATGTTTAAATATATGTGATGTATAAAACAGTTTTATATTACCTAGACATTTTTTCTGATCCTTTGTGACATTTTTAAATATATTAGATGTATAAAACAGTTTTATATTACATAGACATTTTTTCTGATCATTTGTCACATGTTTTAATATATTAGATGTATAAAACAGTTTTATATTACCTAGACATTTGTTCTGATCCTTTGTGACATGTTTAGATATATTAAAAGTATAAAACAGTTTTATATTACCTGGACATCTTTTCTGATCTTTTTGACATGTTTAGATATATTAGAAGTATAAAAAATTTATATATAACCTAAATATTTGTTCTGATCCTTTGTGACATGTTTAGATATATTAAAAGAATGAAACAGTTTTATATTACCTAGACATTTTTTCTGATCCTTTGTGATATGTTTAAATATATTAAAAATATAAAACAGTTTTATATTACCTAGACATTTGTTCTGATCCTTTGTGACATGTTTAAATATATTAAAAGTATGAAACAGTTTTATATTACCTAGACATTTGTTGAAAGACTTTTTGAAAGCAGGTGGACACTGACAAACTCGTTTACCAGATTGTAATAAACAATCCTCGTTCTTTTTACACCCTGGATATTTGGTTACCTTACCATCACTTCCACATTTTACCATTTCTGAACAGTCTGGTATCACAAACTCCGCATTAAGCTAACGAAAAAATATAAAATAAATTATTATAATACATTAATGTTATTTACTCTTTCTAAAATCTAAAATATAACTTTATTCTTATTCTATGTATATTTTTATATATATTGGAATGAGATGAGAACCGTATTTAAAAATGAAGGCTTGTTAATTTTTAAATAGGACGGTAGAAATCTTTATTACACACAAATCAATTTGAGATGGTCATTTTACGTATGCAAAATCAGACGAAAAAGGCGAGACCAATCCCTCTTTCATATGCATGACTGACATTTTTTTGTTTTCATTATTCGATATGTCATTTATAATCCGTAAACGTATTAGATTATAAAAACATCTGAGGATTTGATGTTTTATCCAAATCGATATATTAATCCGAATATCCTTTTAAAAAATAAAAACAAATGAATTCCAAAAAACTTAAATGACAACAATTTTATCAATGGGTGACAAAATGAAGATAATTTTACATTAAAACATAAAGTGGAAAAAACTCTAAAAGTTTATTTTTAAGAAAACTTTATAAACAATCGAGAATATGAACTTTTATAAAATCAATAAAAAAGACAAAACAATAAGAAAAATAATTTCTAACGCTCAAACTCTGAATTCCGTTATTCCTGTATTTTTAGAGATGGAGTAATTATTATTTTGTTTTGGAAGCCTTAATAGTATGTAGAAAATCTTAAGTATGTTTAAATGAAATTCTTCGGTGTCTTCAACTATCTTACTGTTATTAAGAAAAGATCCGGTGTATTTGAGTTGCGTGAGAGGATATGTATATAAGTGAGTAAAAAGGTTTGCTACCTTTTTGGAGGTGTTGTATTTATGAGAGTCAGATTTCTCGGATAAAATACAGTAGACATCCACATTAGGAATTCAAAAACCATATCTTGCAAATATTAGAAAATCATCCTATATTAAAACTAGCACAATATATTTTCTGCTTGATAGATAAAGAAAAAAACTGACGTTTTCCTTCTTTTACGAATTTATTTTACCATTTTTATCTTCTGTAATCAAACATTTCCTAGTCAACACAAAAAAGTTTTATACATGATTTTCTAAATGTTTACTTATAAAACTGTTACACCGGCCGTTCTTACACAGGAGAAACTACACCGGTTGTCACTATAAATAGTGCGAGTCACCAGAGACACAGGAGACAAAGCACAGTCTTGTAACTGTCTAGCCGAGAGCTAGTCAGTTTCTTACTTTGTTAATACACTTGTTTAACCAACCCTCGACTTGACTTCCTTTATTTATTATTTACTGTGGGACAACTTCACAACAAAAACTATGGAAATCTTTGTAATATTATCGTTAAAAGTGAACAAAAATTGATAAAACCTGATTTTGGAAATTAAATCAATCATATCACAATTGTTTAGAAAATGATTAAAAATATCTAAACAAGAATCATTAAAAAAGCAACAAATATTTGTTGGGTAAATATGTTAATGTATTTTATTATATCGGTTACGTATGTTTAATATGTGTGTATTTAAGATTTTGAGCTCAACAAAATTAATGAAAAATTCAGATATAATAAAATTATATCCTATAGAAAATGTTTGCGTACGATTTTTATATGTGTAGATTTTATCATTTTTAGATAAATATGAAAAATATTATTTAAATTTTAGAATTTTCTGATATGTGGTAGAAATATCTATATATGATTTGACCATTTTTTGTGTCCGTGTGGGTGTGGTTTTCTCGTATGAATGTAACTCTGATTATTATACATTGAATTATCTTTTATTGGATAAGTATTGAACGCATATACACAATAATGTAAAATAAGATGAAAATTGAAAAATCCTATGAAATAATTTAATTACGAAATTATATCTGCCAAAATGCATTTCCATTTCTTAGTTATAATTACCTCAACGGTCATTCCTTTATAAGTGCAACCGCATTTATCTGCTACAACGCAAGTGTCTCCCATAAGCTTGTAGCCAGATTTGCATGCACATCCTTCGCTTGATGCACCAGCGCATGACGTCGGTAAAGCAATACAGTTTGGCTGACATATCTTTGCTTTCAACCTGTACTTTTCGTTAGTACCGCATTTCTTTGCTGAAAACAAAATCAAAACATTTATATGAGAAAAAAGAATTCTTACTGTAGTAAAATGTAACAAAAGAGGGAAGGGTTTAAGAGGTAAAGGAGAACTTCAATGGAACACTCGAATAGCTATGTATCTCATATAGAGATCAAGTGTTAGCCCCAGGAAAGGACCCCTTGATTTCTGAGAACACTAACTGTAGTGAAATCAAGCACAAGAGTATATAAATTCACCATTGAACACAGTCAAACAGAACTACCCTTCTTAGATGTATTGATTAAAATTAAAAACACTCACATAATCACAGACATCTACCACAAACCCACAGACACCCAACAATATCTCTATTTTAGAAGCCATCACCCCAAAAGCTGCCTAAAATTTATACCCTACTCCCTAGCACGCAGGATCTGTACTATAATCAGTGACAAAGACCTCCGGATTGTCCGACTGGAGGAACTACGGAAAACTTTAAAAAGAAGAGGATACCCTCTACAAATAATACATAAAAGTATAGAACTAGCAGAAAACATTCCATTAGAACAATTACGAATCCCCCCAAAACGAGACAAAGAACAAATATTAGCATACATCTCTACACACAGCAAAAACAATCCAGAATTATTCACAGAAATAACAAGAAACCTACCCCTACTCAACCATAACAACAAACTAAACGACATATTAAAAACAACGAAAATAATAAAAAGCAAACGCCAACCAAAAAACCTCAAACAAATTTTAACCTCATCTAAACTCAACCAACACACAATACAAGGGGTCACAAAATACAACAAGGAAAGATGTGGGGTCTGTGACATAATAATGGAGGGGAACTCATACACATTTAGACACCCAACACAAACATTCACAATAAAAAAGACCTTAACTGCACCTCCAAGAACGTTGTCTATGGGCTAGAATGTACAACATGTAATGAAGCTTATATAGGTGCGACCAAAACATTTAATAATAGAGTATATTTACATAAAAGCAACATTAAAATCAAAGAAAACCGTAAATTATTCGTCTCCCAACATGTGCACTCATACAGCGGAGGAAAATTCAAAATAATGCCAATTTTCCAAAGCCAAGACACAAGAAAAAAACTTCATATTTAAATTTAATCCAGCATTAAACAGATCATAACTCTAACAACACACACTTTAGTCACACTTTATCCACCTCTAGTTAAGTACAAACATAAATAACTATTTATAGTTATCTATAGACTGGAAAATTCTTATTCAAGGAAGATAATCTTAGTACATAACTTCTTATTACGCACTTCTATACAGCTATGAGTCAAATAGCAACTTGTGTTAAATGAATCATTTACAATAGACATTAAATTTTCACATTAAATACCGGACTATGAAATCGGCCAAACCAAGTTCAAATCTAGTTGGACCGTTTGCATTAACTTATCTTTTGCAAATATGTGTGTATATGTGTGTATGTATGTGTGTATGTATATATATATATATATATATATGTGTGTGTGTGTATCTATGTATGTATATATGTATGTAATTCAACTTTTATCCCCCTCTCTGTCACTATAACCACACGCCTGTGTGTGTGTGCGCGCATGGGTGTGTGTGTGTGTATTTATATGTGTGTGTGTATGTATCGCTCACCTATTCACAAGACTCAAGATTAGACCACACGCATGCGGGCGCACACACCCACGCAGACACGACATCATTATTGGAGACGACGAAAGCAATAAAAAGTATTAAATTTCAAAAGAAACTCTACGCACCCTAGAAAACTGGAATGACCGATAGATCATGGATGGATAACACGTACTTGACCAAGAGAAGCAGGAAAAATGGCAAATAAAAAATAAATTAAAAAATAAAAGATACCCACACACCGGCAAACCCACGCATGCGCAAAAACAATAAAAAATTTCCTCAAATGAAACAACATTCTCTCAAATCGAAAGACATTTCTTCAAATGGATTTACATATCTGATGAAATCGGACCACCGCTTGAAACGCGTTATATAAAAATTATAAAATGGTAAAACAACAAAATAATAAATAAATGTTGAAAAAAACATTCTACAAATGTTGGTAGCCTTACTCCTTTACATATATACTTTTCTCTCGTTGGAACTGCACTAATACTGCACTACCCTCTTCTCTAATATATATATATATATATATATATATATATATATATATATATATATATATATATATATACATACATACTAGCAAACATATGCGACCGTAGGGAGCATATTTTTGCTTGGCCGAGAGCATGATATCATAATGAACACACTGCATACATTGACCCCCCCCCACATGAAGAAGTAATGACTAAGAGGATTATATAATAACGAACGAACTCTACCTCCTCCTCTCCCCAAAAGAGGAGTTAATGCATGAGAGGATGATATCATGAAACAGAATAAATAATAAACTACCCCGACCCCCTAAATAAGGGAGAAAGTCACCCTGGGACGATGATATTGTGAGAAACGAACATATATTATACTGTTCCCCTCCCCCGAAAAAGAGAAGGTAATGGCCGGGAAGAATGTATTATGAGGAATGTAAATATACTACATAAACCCCCAAAGGAGAAGGTAAAGTGTCAGAGTATCCCCCACACATCAAACACACAAAAAAAGGATGTGGTTATGCTTGGCCGGAAGATGGAAGAGGTAATACCTGGGAGTATCACATCATAAAGTATGGTATGTGGTAAGTTTTATTGTACACGTAAAATGCCGAAATATAAAGTGGGCTGAAAAATATAGTCGCCATATTTATAAAGAAAGAGAAGTATGCAAGAACAATAACTTACTTTCATAATTTGTTAATTAAAAAAGAAATGGGCACTTCTGTCGTATATATGAAGCAGCTGCTGATTAAGAAATCGAAATTGAAGAGTTCCGTTTTTTTTCTCCAAGTACCATTCATTCAGAATTCACCGGAAGTTGAATTTAGTATTTAGAAAATGGAGTTAAATGAGATTAATCTTCGAGGCATTGGTAATTTAATGAACCAGCCGCAAAAAAACAATAGATTTTTTACAGGCACACCGCCTGATTACTTAGAGTTAGGGTTAGGGTTTAGGGTTAGGGTTAGGGTTAGGGTTTAGGGTTAGGGGTTAGGGGTTAGGGGTTAGGGTTAGGGTTTAGGGTAAGGGTTTAGAGTTAGGGTTAGGGTTTTTTATTTAAATTTTTTTTACTTCATACAATAAAAAAAAGAAATTGTTAATTGTTACCCAAAAACAAATCAGTCTTGCATTTTTTTATGTTGTAAAAAAATCACTTCCGTTTGAATTACCTCCCTTTATTTTCAGTAGAAGGACAGAAAATCTGCTGCTTCATATATACGACAGAAGTGCCAAGAGTTTAAACAAAATAGAAGAATCAATTAGTCTATGACGTCACTTCCGTTTGGAATATAACTCTTTAAAAATTAAAAATTAAATTTACTATGAAAAAAAAAGACATCCAAAGTAATCTACATCAACCGGACATTAAAATGAAACATCAAAACTTACAGGTATGCACACTTTTACTAAAAATATATAATACATGATTATTATCAGTTATTTGTATAATTTTCCTATCATTTTTAATACTTTTAAAAATAATATTTCAAACGGAAATTACGTGATATAACAATTCATACTTTTATTTTGTTTTAACGCATATATACGACAGAAGTGCCAAGAAATGTTTATAACGGTTAATAATCGTTCTTCCTTAGCTAGCCTTTTGAGTTGTTTAGATGACGACTATATATTTCCGATTTAATTTTTATTTTGGCGATTCACGTTTACGATGAAACTTTATATAGATTAGGGTTTTTATTGTTTTCTTTCTTTTTTTTTACTAAAATATTTTAAACAAAAAAATATGGTCAGTGTTAGTAATCCCGAAACTTATTTCACTTTAAATAATTTACGTGACTGAAATAGGAATTGATGCCAAATGAAAGAAAAATACCCCTTTTCCAAAAGAGTAGGGGTTTACTCCTCTCCAGGAGTTCGGCACAAGGCCAGTTTTTATCTTACTCCCACAAGTAAGATGTGACCCAAGGTCGGGTCGGGTCGGGAAAGTGGGGTTTAAAAGTTGCCTGGGCAGCCCCGTCGGCATTCCCCGGTAGGGGCGCCTCAGGCAGTAAGCAATAAACTTACTCCTCCCCAAAGAGGGGAGGCGAAGCCTGGGAGGGTATACCTCCTAGAACTGCACAGGACAGACCCATAGACCGGCGTAAATCAAGCCCCGAAAGCCAAGACAATACCAGTCTATGGGGTGAAGTATCCATCGGAACAGATACTACACTTTGATCAAAAGAGTAGGTGTTAATTAAAATAGTCAGCATGCCTATTTTTGTTTTAAATTTAATATTGGTGGGGGGGGACAATAAATTTATTAAGAAGTGAAAGAAAACTTTAAATTAAAAAAAACTTACAATCTAAACAGAAAGTCCAATTTTATTGGTTTGTATTTTTAGTAAAAGACGTTTTTATCTCAGACTTTATATTTCTATATTTTGCTCTTTTATTTCGGAAATAAATCAAAACAATAAAAATAGAAAATCTATCGTCGCTAGAAAATGGGAGGGTAAGAGAGAAAAGAGAAAGGTAGTGATGACGGTGCCAAATTTTATTTTTTATTATTATTAAAAGAGTCTCTTTTCCCTTGAGATAGATAGAGATAGAGATAGAGATAGAGATATAGAGAGAGCGAGCTAGAGAGACATAGCTAGAGAGAAAGAGAGAGAGGGAGAGAGATACCAATCACTTCCCCTTTTCTGTGAAATCAGTATATCTTTCTAGCTACCTTAATCTAAATTATCTCTCCTGATATTTAAATAATGTTTTTTCATAATTTATTCATATTTATATTAAATTACTTACATTAATAACTGTTACTTTACACAAAACTATTGTAGATACACAGGGAAAATAAAATAATATAATCATAGATGTAATTAATTTTAGACGGTTAAAAAAGAAGTTATGCAAATTAGACAGATATTTGAATGTCTATATGCGTTTCTTTAGTATGATATATACCCTATTTGAAACAATGCTACTGTATTATTAAAATAACATCAGCCTGTTTTGATGATAATATAAGAGTGATAAATAAAACGTTCGCATTCATATATATATATATATATATATATATATATATATATATATATATATATATATATGAATGCGAACGTTTTATATATATTCTCTCTTGGTGAAATGGGATAGAGTAGTAGACGTACTAGTTGCAAAAGGGTAAAAGAAAAACAGTAAGAGGATGACTTCAAAATACATGACTGTGACTATTACATATATATATAAGTCAAATCTATATAATACAAAAACTTTGACAATGTTTGTTTGTTAGTTTGTTAATACATACATTATTTTGATGGAGAAACGAAGAGCGAATGAAAATGAAGCAGCGTTAAACATTAAGTAGGTAAATAAATTACGTAAATATAGAAGAAAATGAAAAGAGGGAGAACAGAGGAAAGAAGTTGTAGAAAAGGGGAAAAAAGGAGAAAAATGTACACCGTGACCCAAAAGTGTCAAAAATCGTCTAGTTTATGCTAAGAATGTGAAGTTTGTTAAATAAATACAAAATAATTTGATGATAAAAACTACAAGATCATATAAAAATAAATTAGAGAACCGGTGCTTATGTGATTCTGTGTTACTTTATTTTATTTTATTCTCGCTCTGTTTATGACATTCAGCTCTCTCTCTCTCATACTCGGATTTCCTTCTAGAATTTATTTCACTCTAACACTATATATATATATATATTAATTGTAATCTAATCTATTATTTATAATAATTAATGGTTCACATATTATATTCAGTTCTATATTTCGGAGGTCATTGTCGCCCAGAATATGCGCTGCTTCTTTTCATTTGTTTTACTCTCCACCATTCTTCTTTGTCTATAGTTTTTACTTTGTCCCATAGGGATAAAAGGTTTCACTGTTCCATCCATATGTGGTCAGCCGTACCCGAAATTTCAATGTCTACGTCTTACGGCTGTCCAAGGGTCTTCTAACCTTACTTTTAATGAATGACATGTCGCACCTTTGTATATTCTCCACACTTACATGATACACCTGAAAGAAGGTCAGAAGTTACATCGGCCGAAACGTTGTGAATCCAGGATTAAAACAGTATTCCAAATAATCCAAATGATACAAATTATCAATCCTCATCTAAAAATTACTCCTAAACAAGGTCGGGGGTTACATCGGTCGAAACGTTGTGAGAATAACATCAAAGATGAGAACAGTAGTCCGAATACCCAAGTAATACAAAATATCAATCCTCATCTCAAAATTACCCCTAAACAAGGTCGGACGTTACATCGGCCGAAACGTTGTGAGAATAACATCCAAGATGAGAACAGTAGTCCGAATATCCAAATAATACACATTATTTATCCTCATCGCAAAAATTATTACACACGGGACAGTGCGTGTTAGTAACTTTTTTTAAATCATGTCCAAGACTAGTGATTAGTGCAACAGCCCAGATGTGTCCACAATTTTCCATGAACTGGCCAATGATTGTTTTATAGAGATAACAAATACTGACAGATGTAATAAGTTTTTTTTAATCATGTCCAAGACTAGTGATTGGTGCAACAGCCCAGATGTGTCCACAATTTTCCATGAACTGGCCAATGATTGTTTTATAGAGACAACAAATACTGACAGATGTAATAAGTTTTTTTAATCATGTCCAAGACTAGTGATTGGTGCAGCAGCCCGCATGTGTCCACAATTTTCCATGAACTGGCCAATGATTGTTTTATAGAGATAACAAATACTGACAGATGTAATAAGTTTTTTTAATCATATCCAAGACTAGTGATTGGTGCAGCAGCCCAGATGTGTCCACAATTTTCCATGAACAGGCCAATGATTGTTTTATAGAGATAACAAATACTTCCAGCATATTTGGCACTATTTTCTTTTTCTTTATTCCATTTGATGCTGCCTGTGAATGTTAGGCCGATGGGGTTCGAACCTTGGACTCTCCGGGAGGTGCTTTTAATTATATAGCAATTGCATAATGCAGCATAAAAATAAGGAATCGAATCATAAGTGCACTTACCGCAACCCACTTCCTGTCTCCAATTCGTAAATACACGATTTTTTTCTTCGCAGTGCTTGGCAAAAGCTTCGTACACCTGGCATATGAGTTTAGCAGGCATGGAGGCAACATCATTGTAGGCACATACATCTATTTTGCAAGATGCTACGTAATGCTTTGGAGATACCAAATAGCTTCTCAAACATTTTTTAAATACTCCCTTGCGATTACTTAACACGTTACACTGTTCGAGCTTAGACGAAGAACACGCCGCAGAATCGTAATCAACAACTGTGCAACTGAAAAGAGAAATACACAATACCATTTAGTGGTTCGCCATTTTGTTTCCCACATTTACCAAAATATCAGTTTAAGCAAACATTGCGTTTAACATTCTTTTATATCATTTCCTTATTCCTGAGAATTTATTATTTTTAAACTCCTAGAAAATGTTAATTGCTAAACTCTAGCACAGCTCACCGATACATGCTTGCATAAAAGATATTTTCTTAACTTTCTAAGATTTTATGCCAGAATCAGCGATCAAATTCTTTATTTTAATGATGAGCGGAGACAGTTTTTCTGTACAAACTCTAGAAATAGAGGCTGCGTTGTGCAAGTCACTAAGCAACATGCATCAGAGTCGACTTGAGGCTGATCTTAAAAACCTTCGTTTCCATTGAATGTTTGTAGCGACTCTAGAATGTGCAATTTGTCCAAGAGTTAAAATCATTAAAAGCGAAAACTTAAATATTGGTGAATTGATACATTGTTAAACTTTAATTCATAGAATTGCGGAAAAGAACTGGAGTCAAATTATATTTCTTCAGCCATATAAGAATATAAATAATTAAAATAATTATAATTTTATTTACTGAACATAAAATTATTCAAGGTCAATTTGTCAAAACCATTTTGTTCAAATAAATGACTTACACTATATACCTGCTCACGGCCTTCCATGCAGTAAGCCTCCTCAAGGACACCAACGATCTGCTTCTTCGAAGCTGTAAAGGCGTGTTTTTTCTTGTTTTTCTCTACATACTTAAAATGTCAAGCAACGTTGAGTCTGGTCAGTATCAGATGGGTGACCATTTGGGAATACCAGGTGCTGTGTGTGGACACCTAGCTATGGGCAAATAGCGTAACCAACCCACAGTGCATAGCATGGCGACTATCGCAAAACTTCATGAATGACAGTCACGAATAAGGTGGACGGACACCAAGGAAAGAAATCTTCCTCCGGAAGTAATCAAAACCCCTGGTGGTGATGGTGATGACTTAAAATGTCATCGGAACAATGATATAATGTCACTTTTAACAGGAACAGCTTATTTAAAAAAAAATTCGTGTGAATGTACAATGATTTGGCTCAACGTTCGCTATTTAAGAATTAACAGGGAGAAGGTGGCAACGGGGAGATGAGACGGTGAAATGGGGCGACCAGGGAAGAGAAAGGGAGTAAGATAAAGAGACGGCTATAGAGAGAGAGGGAGAGAAATAGAAGTTTGAATATAAAGATGTTACACACGTTATTTTTCTTCTATTTTGTGTTTTTATGACCCCGAGCAACGCCGGGTAGCCCTGCTAGTTTATTTAATAAATCCTGAAAATGTCTTTCAAAATTGATTATTATCTGCTTTTTCGGTAATTACAAAACAAAAACGCCGTTTACAAAGAGTCGTCGTTTCGTTGTGTATTATAGATTGCGATCGTGAGGTGGCAGGTATTTAATTGTGTCTCCACTGCAGCAATATGTGACACAAGGTCGGAAAGTGGGGGAAGATTAAGCCAGCGCCCCTATAGAAGGAGCACTCTGGCCTAGCCTGTGTAGCCCCGTCGACATTCGCCGGTCACCCCAAAGAAGTGAGGCAAGGCCTGGAAGGGTGCACCTCGTAGGACAACCGAGGACAGTATACCAAAGCCCAACAGATAAAAGGCCACCGAAATGGCCCAGTTCCTGCCGGACTGATTGTCAAGAACGAATCGTCGACTAGAATTACCTCATCCCGAAGTTAATGAGAGACTGAACAGGCTGGTGTGGTTCCAGGTACTTAATTGCTTCCAACAGCAGCAATACATGACACAAGGTCGAAAAGTAGAGAAAGAGTCAAGCCAGCGCCCCTATAGAAGGAGCACTCTGACCTAGCCTGGGTAGCTCCGTCGGCATTCCCTGGTCAGAGCGCCTCAGACAGTAAGAAATGAACTTACTATAACCGGAAGAGGAGAGGCAGGCCATGGGAGGGTGCACCCCGTAGGACAATCGAGGACAGTATACCTAAGCCCAACAGATAAAAGGCCACCGAAATGGCCTAGTTCCTGCCGGACGGATTGTCAAGAACGAATCGTCGACTGATATTACCCCATCCCGAAGTCTTCAATCAACCGAAGTTGCTGAGAAACTAAACAGGCTGGGGTTCACACTTATTGCGAATGTTATGTAATAGATTGTTCACTCAAAACTTTAACAGGCAAACGATAACTTCAGTTCTTATGTTCCTCTAAACAAACTGGTAAAAAGATTTAACACTATATTTATTATATTACGTAAATAAAATAAATGTCAATCTATCTACTTTTAACTGCAAAAGCTTATTTTTTTTAAACTTTCGTGTGAATGTACAATAATTTAACTCAAGCTTATATTCTATCAAGAGGCAGTGTTACGGTAAGGGTTAAGGTTAACACTTATTGCGAATGTTTAGCACTCGGTAATTGTGTACCTAAAATTTAAAAAGACAAATTATAACTTCAATTTTTCCGTCACTCTAAAATAGCAACATGTAACGTTATAAGAACGTTTTGTTAATTAATGTATAGGGATGTGGAAGGGTTAGGGTTATAATTAACACTTATTACGGATGTTTAGCACTGAATTTCACATCATAACAACAAAAGAATATACACAGACTAGTAGTTACTTACTTGGTTTCCGGTTTAAATCAAATAACTTTTAATCTTTATATTGTTTATGTACACTGACAAAATGAATATATTTACTATGTAAGATGTATAGTTATGATAATATATGAATCAAATAACTTTTAATATTTCTACTGTTCATGTACACTGACAAAATGAATAGATCTAGTATGTAGATGGTATAGTTATGATAATATATAAATCAAATAACTTTTAATCTTTCTATTGTTACTATACACTGAGAAATGAATAGATTTACTATGTAAAGTGTATAGTTATGATAATATATACATCAAATAACTTTTAATATTTCTACTGTTCATGTACACTGACAAAATGAATAGATCTAGTATGTAGATGGTATAGTAATGATAATATATAAATCAAATAACTTTTAATCTTTCTATTGTTCATGTACACTGAAAAATGAATAGATTTATTATGTAAAGTGTATAGTTATGATAATATATGAATCAAATAACTTTTAATATTTCTACTGTTCATGTACACTGACAAAATGAATAGATCTAGTATGTAGATGATATAGTAATGATAATATATAAATCAAATAACTTTTAATATTTCTATTGTTCATGTACACTGAAAAATGAATAGTGTTACTATGTAAAGTGTATAGTTATGATAATATATACATCAAATAACTTTTAATATTTCTACTGTTCATGTACACTGACAAAATGAATAGATCTAGTATATAGATGGTATAGTAATGATAATATATAAATCAAATAACTTTTAATCTTTCTATTGTTCATGTACACTGAAAAATGAATAGATTTACTATGTAAAGTGTATAGTTATGATAATATATGAATCAAATAACTTTTAATATTTCTACTGTTCATGTACACTGACAAAATGAATAGATCTAGTATGTAGATGATATAGTAATGATAATATATAAATCAAATAACTTTTAATCTTTCTATTGTTCATGTACACTGAAAAATGAATAGTTTTACTATGTAAAGTGTATAGTTATGATAATATATGAATCAAATAACTTTTAATATTTCTACTGTTCATTTACATTGACAAAATGAATAGATCTAGTATGTAGATGGTATAGTAATGATAATATATAAATCAAATAACTTTTTATCTTTCTATTGTTCATGTACACTGAAAAATGAATAGATTTACTATGTAAAGTGTATAGTTATGATAATATATGAATCAAATAACTTTTAATATTTCTACTGTTCATGTACACTGACAAAATGAATAGATCTAGTATGTAGATGGTATAGTAATGATAATATATAAATCAAATAACTTTTAATCTTTCTATTGTTCATGTACACTGAGAAATGAATAGATCTATTTTAATTAATTATTGTTATCTGACCCAAATAAATAAACTTATTTTTTATTATATGAAAGTTTACAATAGTAAATAAAAAAAGAGTATCACTTACTTCTTTTCTGGTTTATCGCTGTCATCAACGACTTGGTAACTAGCTCCAATTAAAGAGAATTTGTTTATTGATGAACTAACATCGTCTCCAGATTTCGTTTTATAATCATCTTTCTTCCAATTACAGTCTCCACAGATTCCAGTTAACTCCTCCATGTATAAGCTTGATACTGACACAATTACTCTGTGCACGCCATCAAACTGAACTTTTACACCAAAGGTTGTCGTCAACGTGACCCAACCAAGGGAATAAGTAGCATGTACTTGCGTATAATTGCTCATAGGAAACATAATAATCTCATCATTTACCTATAAAAATAATAAAGGGAAAAATATATTATGAACATATGCGATGAGTTTAACAAAATAATTATGCGCCAGGATTGAATAAATGTATTTTTAGAAAAAAAATTCAAAGAATTCGAAATAGGTAAAATAAGATGTACTAGCGGGACCCTGTGGAAATTCCACAGTGTTTTCTACAACAATCTGTATAATTTACTGTTAATAATATTATTCGGTGGCTAGAAATATGCACGTATTTTACTCACCAAAATTTTGCATGACGGGATGGAAGTATATATATATTTATTTATATTACTCGGTTGCCGGGACAAAAGCTGTCTCTTCAGAAGTCACCATCGGTCGCCACTCCCCTCTAAATCTCCCCCTCCCTCCCCTCTTCCTACCCCCCCCTCTCCCGTGGTCAGGGGCAAAAGTAAATACTAAATCTTAGAAGTGTCAGATTGTGACACACGAAATAAATAACACACACTCTATCGTATTAATATATAAATGATAATAATAATAATAAAACGAAGAAGAAGAAGAAATTTTAAATATTAAAAAAAATAAAAAAATCAATAAATATCGTAAGCCTGAAACCGGCCCATTTGGTCAGCGTTTCCGCGTCTCCTCCTCCTTCCACAATGCCCTCCCCCTTCCACGCTAAAGCAACAGTAGCGAGCCGGGTGAGTTAATGGTTTAATTAAGTTAATTTTGATCTATTTATCAACTTCATTTAGTTAGCTGAGTTCTAAAGTCACCGCTTTCCACGTAGATGTTACGGTTTCAATTCCACGTCTCTCCATCCAATTTCTTTGTTGTTTATTTATTGAATTTCTTTAGGAGCGTGACACACGTACGTACACCTTAGCGTATTAATATATAGATTTATAAAGATCAAAGCAGACATATGTTTTCTAATTCACAAAGTCTGGGAGAGAATCAGAAAGACCTTGCTCATCAGTGCTCTTCGAACTGCTGCCACAATTAGTCTGTTAATCTAGCACTATATTAAAGTATGTCGAACACTATGATGTTACATTTGAAAGAATTAACTCCCATAGTCCATATAAAAAAAAATAATACATTGACTAAATGCTGGAAGTCAGATTAAAATTAGATTCCCGAAAGACCGATTCTAAATTTCTAAATGATAAATTACCAGGACGTTTTGTTTACTATGCCGATTTTTCTAAACAATTTTAAATCGCATCATTTGGTTAGGGTACACAATAACAAAATACCAAAAGAGAAACGTAGAGAAGAAAAAATAACAAAATGCGTCAAAAAGTGACCAATATAGCAAAAATATAAGAAAAACAAAAATATAAGCACTACAAATAGTAATAACCCAAACTCTAATAGCAATCACTCAAATAGAAATTTAAAAGTTAGTAATGAAGAGAAAAGCTGTAACTGCATAACTCGTACACTTTTTCCACAACAAAATAAATTCCTAACAAAAATATAAGCACTACAAATAGTAATGACCCAAACTCTAATAGCAATAATCCAAATAGAAATTAAAAAGTTAGTAATGAAGAGAAAAGCTGTAACTGCATAACTCGTACACTTTGTCCACTACAAAATAAATTCCTAACAAAAATATAAGCACTACAAATAGTAATAACCCAAACTCTAATAGCAATAATCCAAATAGAAAGGAAAAAGTTAGTAATGAAGAGAAAAGCTGTAATTACATAACTCGTACAAATTGTCCACTACAAAATAAATTCCTAACAAAAATATAAACACTACAAATAGTAATGACCCAAACTCTAATAGCAATAATCCAAATAGAAATTAAAAAGTTAGTAATGAAGAGAAAAGCTGTAACTGCATAACTCGTACACTTTGTCCACTACAAAATAAATTCCTAACAAAAATATAAGCACTACAAATAGAAATAACCAAAACTCTAATAGTAATCACCCAAATAGAAAGGAAAAAGTTAGTAATGAAGAGAAAAGCTGTAATTACATAACTCGTACAAATTGTCCACTACAAAATAAATTCCTAACAAAAATATAAGCACTACAAATAGTAATAACCAAAACTCTAATAGAAATCACCCAAATAGAAAGGAAAAAGTTAGTAATGAAGAGAAAAGCTGTAACTGCATAACTCGTACACTTTGTCCACTACAAAATAAATTCCTAACAAAAATATAAGCACTACAAATAGAAATAACCAAAACTCTAATAGAAATCACCCAAATAGAAATTAAAAAGTTAGTAATGAAGAGAAAAGCTGTAACTGCATAAATCGTACACTTTGTCCACTACAAAATAAATTCCTAACAAAAATATAAGCACTATAAATAGTAATAACCCAAACTCTAATAACAATCACCTAAATAGAAATTTAAAAGTTAGTAATGAAGAGAAAAGCTGTAATTACATAACTCGTACACTTTGTCCACTACAAAATAAATTCCTAACAAAAAGTATTGTTTACCAAACTAAAATATTTGCCAAAGAAAGGCCGAATAACAGGACGTACTACGTGCGTATGACTTTCCTGAGTTTTAAAACCAGATATTACGACCACAACAGCACATTTAAAAACAGAGAACGCCTAATTAAAACAGCACTAGCAAACCATGTGGTCAATCCGTGAAGA
The DNA here is from genome assembly GCA_963556195.1 of Sepiola atlantica. Classification (NCBI taxonomy): domain Eukaryota; kingdom Metazoa; phylum Mollusca; class Cephalopoda; order Sepiida; family Sepiolidae; genus Sepiola; species Sepiola atlantica. The sequence continues at coordinate 207,826,244 of OY744521.1, forward strand.
CAAATATATAAAAAAAAATCTGGTGGCAAACCACAGTGGTTAATCTTTTTCAACGTCCAATTCTTTGTACTTCAGTCTCCTCTTTCAGCCTCATTCTGCTCTCCCTACCGCTCTCCAGATCAATGAAAAGAGTACCGTTTATATACTACTTTTTGCCCCACCTATGCAAATTGACTGTCAACCAGAGCCATCTAGCTTTCAAATTCTCCAAACAGCCAATTTGCAAAGGGCGACAACTCAAACCACACTTTCTGAATCCATTCCTGGCTGGGGTAACTTTGCTAACCACAAAGAGCTGAAAGATAGTGGACGCTCACCACGCGTACGACATGTGTGATGCCTCTTATATCATTATATTAGGTGAAATAAATATCAGAAAACTGTGAATAAATATTGTCTGTATGTTTTTCTTTGTTTATTATTAAGCATTATATTTATTGCATTTGCAAAATGATGTATTATGTCTTAATATTTCGGAAACATAACTAGGTATTTTTCTTTTCATTCATTTGCTGGGGACGGAGCATTCTTCCAAATGCCATACGATCACCCGCTATTTACAGACTCCAACCGAGAGCTCTTTTCAGGAGTCTGGCTGTTCCCTTGAGTGCAGTTGTTTGGATTTCTCTTGCACTTGGTTCACCAGGTATACTTGCTAAATACTTTTTCAAGTTCTTCTTCATGAGTCCAGTGGCTCCTATGATAACTGGAATGATAGTGATCTCTTTGAGGTTCTAGTTTCTTTTAATATCATACATTAGACCCTGATATTTTGTTATTTTCTCCCTTTCAGCTCTATTTAAGCCCCCATCATTAGGGACACTGACCTCGAACAAAGTTGCCACTCTCTCTCTCTCTCTCTTGTTCCATATTACAATGTCAGGTTTGACAGCTGCGTTTTCCAGATAGGTAGCTGTGGGGATTTCATGGTCATAATGGATGGTGTATGTCTCATTCCCCACAGTTCTCTCAGGTAGATGTTCCCAGTGCCTGCTGCTACATCTGATATTGTCTGTATGTTTTTCTTTGTTAAGCACTATATTTATTGTATTTGCAAAATGATGTAGTACGCCTTAATATTTCGGAAACATAACTAGGTATTATGTTATCTCTAAATAACATTTTATTGGATTATTACTTTGTGCAGTAAACCAAACATCAATGTATTTTATCTTGACATTGCCCAAATTGAAATAAATAGCTCTCTCCGTCTGGAAGCACCCTACTTTGATAGACTTCTAGGACTGACGTTCATTTCAGACCTGAACTGGAAGACTTACATCAAATCTGTTTCTAAGATCGCTGGAAAAATGGTTTTATCATTTTATCGCTCCAGAAAGTAAATCACCCTAACCCTACTTTGATAGACTTCTAGGACTGACGTTCATTTCAGACTTGAACTGGAAGACTTACATCAAATCTGTTTCTAAGATCGCTGGAAAAAATGGTTTTATCATTTTATCGCTCAAGAAAATAAATCACCCTAACCCTAACCCTACTTTGATAGACTTCTAGGACTGACGTTCATTTCAGACCTGAATTGGAAGACTTACATCAAATCTGTTTCTAAGATCGCTGGAAAAATGGTTTTATAATTTTATCGCTCCAGAAAGTAAATCACCCTAACCGTAACCCTAACCCTACTTTGATAGACTTCTAGGACTGACGTTCATTTCAGACCTGAACTGGAAGACTTACATCAAATCTGTTTCTAAGATCGCTGGAAAAATGGTTTTATCATTTTATCGCTCCAGAAAGTAAATCACCCTAACCCTACGTTGATAGACTTCTAGGACTAATGTTCATTTCAGACCTGAACTGGAAGACTTACATCAAATCTGTTTCTAAGATCGCTGGAAAAATGGTTTTATCATTTTATCTCTCCAGAAAGTAAATCACCCTAACTCTAACCCTACTTTGATAGACTTCTAGGACTGATGTTCATTTCAGACCTGAACTGGAAGACTTACATCAAATCTGTTTCTAAGATCGCTGGAAAAATGGTTTTATAATTTTATCGCTCCAGAAAGTAAATCACCCTAACCCTACTTGGATAGACTTCTAGGACTGACGTTCATTTCAGACCTGAACTGGAAGACTTACATCAAATCTGTTTCTAAGATCGCTGGAAAAATGGTTTTATAATTTTATCGCTCCAGAAAGTAAATCACCCTAACCCTAACCCCTGACACGATCCTCTACGTGTATAACTCAAATACGTATTTAAATCGAGTATGGTTGCGACATCTGGGGAGGTACTGCTTAGAGCAACTTGACTTCGAAATTTAGTGGAGATGCCCTTTTCTCTCTCACAGAAGAGAGTTGCTAGTCTTTCTCTACTCTGTCGTTATTTTCATAGTATGTACTCGACTGAGCTCCAATTTATGGATTCTCCTGTAAAAAATTCACAAGAAAACCTCGTCTAGCAACAAATACTGTAAATATTTTATTTCTTCCTCTGGTTACCTTAAACTAAACAAGACTTCAATGAACAAAGTTTATTTCCAAAAACTACCCTTTAAGCACAGTACCACGGGGCTGCTTCTAGGCTAACTACAACATGGTCGTTTTCAAGATCAATATAAACAAATAAACAAAGAACCGTCAATACAAATAATGAAATTATGTCAAGTTACAACCATCGTTACAATCCTCACGGTGTTTTCTCACCGTCCACCGTACAAAAGCATTAACGCTTATTCTCGAGTTGTTTTTTGACTCTTGATAAGCGGTGAGTCGTCACTAGATAAAAAATACCAATTACATGTTTTCTCACCGTCCACCGTACAAAAGCATAAACCCTTATTCTCGAGTTGTCATACGGTGTACAGCCTACAATGTGCTAAGTGTCAGAAGTTCTATATCGGTAGCACCGTCAGACCTTTGCACCAACGTATCAAATAACATTTGAACACCCACATTTCTTCCTTTTACAAACATATATCATGTGGCAACACACTTCGCTCTATTAATGTCCGCATCCTCAACTCGGTCCGCAATGTCGGCCAACTTCGCATTTCGGAAGCCATTCTGATTTCTAGTTTCACCCCCCATAAATAACCGATTCGAACTTTCTTCTCCATTCATTCTCTGATGCCTACACTCCTTTTTTTGGCCTTTTGGCTAAGATCAAAGTGTAGTATCTGTTCCGATGGATACTGCACCCCATAGACTGGTATTGTCTTGTCCTTCGGGGCTTGATTTACGCCGGTGTATGGGTCTGTCCTATGCAGTTCTAGGAGGTCCACCCTCACAGGCTTCGCCTCCCCTCTTTGGGGAGGAGTAAGGCGCCCCTACCGGGGAATGCCGACAGGGCTGCCCAGGCAATTTTTAAAGCCCACTTTCCCGACCCGACCTTGGGTCACATCTTACTTGTGGGAGTAGGATAAAAACTGGCCTTGTGCCTAACTCCTGAAGAGGAGTAAATCAATACACTCCTTGCCGCACCTTCATTCCCAGCCAGATTTTTCTACGCATACCTTCTATGCCTACCATTTATCTGCCCAGAACCAATCCACCCCACACTGTGCTTAAATATCACTTATAATTACAATATTAATTTTACATGTTTTGTCGGTAGTGGATGAGCATTTGTTCTGTATGAGTGTGATTTCGGTGTGCGCATAACTAATTTTAGATTTGAAGGTTAGGGCGGATTTGTAATGGATGAAAAGGTTCCTGCAGGCGGGTTTTCTATAGAAGGTGGTGTGAATGGATCCATCGTCATTTATGCTAAATTTAAAGTCTAGGAGAGAGAGAGAGAGCCTGAGGTGTTGGGATGTTCGATGGTGAATTTAATGTGGGGGTCAGTATTATTAAAGGTGTTAAATATAGAAGTAGCTTCTTCTCGAGATGAAGTGAGAATCAGAATGTCGTCAATGTATCTCGAGAAGAATATATGGGAATGACAGGTGCTAAGAGCTTGTTGTTCCAGTCTGTTCATGTAGGAGATGGAGAGGAGACTGGAAACTATAGGTAAGCCCGAGACTTGTTTGTATTTATTTGCTTTAAGCTGAATAATTATACTATAAATTATATAAATTATGATAGAAATTAATTAATATTAATATCCAATTAGCTTACCTAAACTAATTTTCTGCGTATCTGCTACCTATTCTCTGTGGTATTTCGTCAACAGTTGTGTCCATCTCGTTTTTCGACTATTCGGTTGTATTTTTTATTTTTGTCTTTTGATAATGAGAGGTATCACTCTCGAAAATTTAAGGTTACCTTTTTCCGGACCCTTTTAAATTGGTTGACAGTGAACCTTTTTCTATTTACTGTTCTGTTATTTAAACCTTTACCATCAAATATTAATAAATTGATTTGAGAATATATTCATATTCTCTCTTATTTATTTTTGTTCACCTGTTCCATCTTCCGATACCTATATCACATTGGTCCTGCCTCGGATTACTAACATTTATATTTACCAGCAATGCTTCAAGCAAACAACAACTTTCTTTTAACTTACTATAAGTTTACTGCTAGTAATTAAATAACTTACCATAAGTTTACTGCTAGTAATTAAATACTTTACCACATGTTAACTGGTAGTAACTGAATAACTTACCATAGGTTTACTGCTAGTAATTAAATACTTTACCATATGTTAACTGGTAGTAGCTGAATAACTTACCATAAGTTTACCAGAAGTTATTAAATAACTTACTATAAGTTTACAGCTAGTAATTAAATAACTTACTATAAGTTTACTTGTAGTAATTAAGTTATTTACCATAAGTAAACTAATATTAATTAAATAATCTACTATAAGTTTGCTGCTAGTTATTAAATTACTTACAATAAGTTTACCGGTAGTAATTAAATAACTTACCATAAGTTTACTAGTAGTAATTAAATAACTTACCATCAGTTTACTGGTAGTTATTAAATAACTTACTATAAGTTTACTTCTAGTAATTAAATAACTTACCATAAGTTTACTGGTTGTAATTAAATAACTTACCATGAGTTTACTAGTAGTTATTAAATAACTTACCATAAGTTTATTTCCTGGCAACATCCTGAATGTGTTACCGTTGACTTTGAGGTCAACAATTCGAGTGTACGACACCCGCGTGTTTCCACGATGGTGATTTTTGACTTCCACGGAAAATTGGGGTTCTTTGCTCGACGCTTTCGATGCGGTCAGAGTGTATTTGCATTTACCCATGAAATTAATCAATTGGTTATCAAAGGTGATGTAATGAGGGTCGCCAAATACACGACAGACACAGTCTCCCAATTCTAAAAATAAATTCGTGTTTAAATATTTGTTCATCACAATGTATTGGTGATAGAAAGGTAAATACACAACAATATTTATTGGGAGAATTGTTATTTTACTTTAAATGCTTTCATTTACCCTATAACTTAGAAGATTTATAAAGATATAGAAGTTTTTTTCAAGTACAA
>OY744521.1:207836661-207854161 GCA_963556195.1 Sepiola atlantica
TAGTAAATAAAAATATTTCTTCTTCTTCTCTTTCAATTGCATTCCTTAAGCACGGTTTTTCAAAGATCAAAATCTTATCATCAGAGGAAGTAGTGATTGATAAGTTGACAGATAAGAACAGTCAATATTCAAAATTTGGAAAAAGTTTTTTTTTAAAAGTTCTTTTTAAAAAGTTTTTAAAAGTTCAAACGGGTGTGTAAATGAAAGTCACCAAACACGGAGATCCAAGTTGTATAGGGTTCAAATGTAATTGGTAAATCCAGACGAATCTGCAAGAAAATCCAACGGCGAAGATTCCACCCAAGTCCTTAGTTCTGAACAACTGAAGATATTGATCTGTTTCCATTTACAGGTCTAACTATTTTTCATTGACGCACCTTATTTTTGCTTTATCCAGTATATTTAGCTTTCCTCATCTCACAATAGGTCTAATTCTCTAAAAGTTATCTTTTAGTTATAAACCTTCATATATATATATATATATATATATATATATATATATATATACACACAAAATAACACATACTAAAAAAACACATAACTTTGACCCAGAGAAGCAAAAATTATGAAAACACACACAAACACACACACAGACAAAAACACATACGCGCGCAAATGCGCAAAAACATCAAACTGTTGAAAATAAAAACATTTTTTTAAATGGAAAAATATCTGAAGAGAGCTGTACGAGGCTTGAAACGCGTTATAAAATTACAAAAATATAAAATGATAAAATAATAAAATAAAAACAATTGTTGAAAAAGTTGTTTTACAAATGTTGGTAGCCTCACTTCTTTAAAATACATTTTCCCTCGTTGGAACTGCACTGATGCTGCATTACGGTCTACTCTCTCTCTCTCTCTCTCTCTCTCTCTCTCTCTTGCACTCATATATATATAATCCAGGTAAAACATTCACAGGGTAGTAATCAAAAGAATTTCAACCGGGTTCATAAAAAGTGCTCAATATCAAATAGAGCTTTTATACATGATTATTTTTATTTAAACGGACATGTACAAAATCTGCGACGCTGGTATGTCGATGTTATTGATCACCAGCTATTATAAACTGAGATCTCATCAGGCAGAGTTAGAATCCGATCTTAACCTTAGATCATATTTAGAAAGAATGAAATGGGGAAAAAAGAGAAGAAATTTAAAATGTTTAAATTTGGAAAATCACGTGGTTGAGACCGTTAAGAATCAAAATCAAAAAATAAAAATATTAATATAAAAGATAATATATAAAATACAAAATATAAAATAAAATGAAATAAAATAAAGTGAAAAGAGAGATATATAATAAAAAAGGTCGAAAAAGATAGATAGATAGATAGATACAAAGACATATAGAGATAAAATGAGGTAATTTACGATCGAATGTAAAACCAGAGGGTCTTACAAGTTAGAGTTCGAAGGGCAGATAGAAAAAATGAAAAGTCCCCTTCTATAACTATAAAAGAACACATCTATACCCAAATTGACGTTATTTATATGAGATCTGTTCTTTGACAGACCTTCAACAACTTTTAAATGGCCAACTTTTAAAATCAATATTTGATATGTTTACTAAACCCTTTTTTATGAACGTACGTTTACGATATTCTTATTTTAGCAAATAATAATGATGATTAAAAAAAACTATAACCACTTTGTCAAAATAACTCCGTACGTAAATTAACTTATGAGCGAAACGTAAGTAAAAATAGTCCGTATTAGTATGCCACTAACAAAAAGACATTTCACACATCTTTATACAAAGTTGATTAGTATGAATTAGTACGTATTCTAGATTTTTAAATGCCATTTTCAATACAGACCTTTTTTCTCTTCTTGTTTTCTTATTTTCCTGGTACAGTAAATATCCGGCTGGTGTTAGGTAGACTTGTAGTTCCACAGACAGTTACATTTGTGTTAGCGCACTATGTTAGGGTTAGGGTTAGTGTTGGTGCAAAAACAAGAATTTCCCAGATGCAGGAAGACTTTTCTACTCTATTAGAAAATGTTGAATAGCGGCGTTCATATTGGTTTTCTTTACCCTAACCTCTGATCTATTTTTTTTATTTTTTAAAAAAGAGGGGTTGTTACTTTCGAAATAATAATTTTGTTTTAAACCATTCCGTACCTTTAAATATTTGGCAGTAAGTTTCCTATTTTACAATTTACTGTCTTTATATTTAAAGTTTTTTAAATATTGATAAATTTATCCGAGATTTATACTCTTACACCGTTTCCGGTTTCAACATTGCATTGCTCCTGCGTCGGAATTCTCAACTCAATACTTACTCTATTAGCGTATTTCCTCGAACTGCTAGCGTTTATAATCCCCCCCCCAGATCTATGTTTCGTGGGATCTACCAATATGCGTAAATTTCAATGTAATGTGAACAAACCCTTCGGTACACAACACCCCATTACGGATAAGCCCTCCTATTCACAGTAACCTCTCACGCCTCAGTGGCAATTTGCTTAGTTTGGGAGGAATAAAAGTCACAGGAAATGCGAAAATACGACTTACTGTATTGGCAATATGTTCTATAAAAAGTCAAAAGAAATGCGAAAATACGACTTACGGTATTGACAATCTCTTCCATAAAAAGTCAAAAGAAATGCGAAAATACGACTTACGGTATTGACAATCTGTTCTATAAAAAGTCAAAAGAAATGCAAAAATACGACTTACTGTATTGACAATCTGTTCTATAAAAGTCAAAAGAAATGCGAAAATACGACTTACGGTGTTGACAATTTCTTCCATAAAAAGCTGGCTTACACGTACACTTGTACCTTGAGTTAGAAACCTTGCAGGTAGCACCATTTTTACAAGGATCGGATTTGCACGGACTATCTGTAAACATACATATATATATATATATATATATATATATATATATATATATATACGCATATATATATATATATATATTCATTTCATGGGGTAAACGGTATAGCGATGATATGTTGTGTTTAAATGATGGTAGCGAGTGTAAAAAGTTATATAATTACATTTATCCTAACGAACATAAAAAGAGTCGTGCAACATTCATTGATCTTCACGTTGCACTTAAAGAAGTTATTTATAATCTATAAATGATTTGAGACGAGAGAAACTTTCCTATTTGATATTTTACGAATGGCACACAAGAGCAGTGACATTGCGTTTCATATATTGTAGGGTACAATTTTTCTGGGGCTCTTAGAATAGCGAGGGCTACACTTTGATTTGTGGATGTTTTTTTAACCAAAGTGTCTGCTATTGTAACAGGAACGATAAACTGGGGAAACAAAATCTATAAGATTTTAGACAATTAAATAAGACTATAATAAGACAATCTGATGCTTTTACATGTTACAATTAAAATTCTAGTGAAATACTACTGAAGGTAAAAGAGTATATTTATGCTGATACATAACAGTGATGCATGAAAGTGAAGTAAACTAAATATAGCTCACATCTGGATTAGCAGCTCTGTCACAAAATTTATAACTTACATTCCAACTTACTTTTTCCCCTTCAGTCTTGACCGCAGCCATCTGTTCAAACACCTCCTTCCTCCCTCTCCTCCACTCCCTCTCTGCCATCCACATTATTCCTGCTCATCCCCCCACCTCATTCTCTTACTACCAGCCACAGTAGTCCTTGCTCACCCCCATCTTTCCACTTCTTCCCCACTCATTTTCATCAACATTCATTTTTCACTCCTCACCAAGTACGGACGTCCACCCAGTAGTGGCCATTATTTTCTTCCTTTTTCCCAATATGTCAACCCTACATGTGTTTGTACTTGCATGACATTTTTCTCTATATTATCATACTGATGAAATCTTATAAATAAAGACGAAACGCTGATGTACACATAAAAAACATCTATTTCTTGGTTTTCCTTTTTCATTTCCCCATATATATATATATATATATATATATATATATATATATATATCCTTTCAATAGTCCGAATCAGGATCTTAGTTTCGGAGGGGAAACTCCTGCCCCCGATCGGAATTCAGAAAACTCTTAGTAGAAAATACCAACATCTTAGAATATAGTACTAACAAACAAAAGCTCCATATATTACAAGCCCTATATATAAAAACCAAAAACCCTAATTAATAGAATTAACTTTAATATCAGTAATAATATACTAAAATGTCTATAGTTCTAAATATAGTTTCGTACTTATTACATAATTCCCACCAAAACCTTTTATAATACTAACACATGGTCTGTACCTGATTAACCTCATTCCCCTGAAGATGGACGCAGATGGTTGTGAAAGTACTTAGAAGACAAATCCAAACTATGACAAATTTATCATCCATTTCCTCTCCGAAACTAAGAGCCTGATTCGAACTATTGAAAGGATCTACCAAAGGATATCTAGACATGAGTTATCTCTTATATTCAACAATATATATATATATATATATATATATATATATATATATATATATATATATATATATATATATATATATAATAAAATTGAAATATAAGCCATATTAGCAATACAAGATTAATTAATTAATTTTTTTTTTACATTAATCCAATCAATTTCGGAATAAAATTCCTTCCTCAGGGGTGACCATCTTGTATTGCTAATATGGCTTAAATTTCAATTTTATTAACTAACCCTGCAATACTTTGAAATTGAACGACTAACCCACACGTTATATATATATATGGTTAAACTTTTACACCACGTTTTGTTCTGGCGTAGTAAATAGTATTAAATACTATTAAACAATGTGTTCTTGTCTGTGAGAAGAAAACTTCTTGTTTTTTTTAATTTATTATAATTTATTTAACTATTTATGTTATTTATTTTATTTATAATATATTTATTCTCTTCGAAAAGGGGACGTTTTTACACACGAAGAAGTTAGACGCTCAGCCGTTAAACAACAAACAAGACGCTGAGCCATTAAACGACTCGTGAGACACTAATCCGTTAACAGTCAGTTGTTTTGATTATATTGAACTGTTCATTGGATTGAAATGTACTTCAGATAATGGAGCCTAACATCAGTTCGTCGAGATGTAGACCCCGAAACTGTGCGTATTCCCTCCTGATGATCCGATATAATCTGGAGGCCGAAATCGAATATTCCACAAGTAAAAAAAAAACGATGGAAAATGAATATATATACATGCCCACAAGTAACTGTTTCAATATCTAATGTTGTCCGCTCGCTTCATAGCGTGTTTCTGCTACTGTTCCGGTAGCTAGCTTCATTCTACGCCTTCGTATGGTGCAATTATAATTTTATTTTTAAAACCATTCAAACCAAAGGTTTGTATTTGTAGAGAGCATAATGTGTAATAAGTAAAAAAAAATATGTGTAAAATATTTTGTCTTTAAGGTTTCCAAAGAAGGAACACCAATTATGAGCGTGAAACAGGTTCTTGGTTAGTACAATACACATGAGGATTAAACACTGCAATTATGTAACTATATCGACCCAATAATGAATACTACACAATGTAGTCATTACAAAGATATAATTATGAATAATACATAAAAAAGTAATTATATAAATATGATTATGAATAATAAATAACAAAAGTAATTATAGAGATATAACTATGAATTATACATAATAAAAGTAATTATATCGATATAATTATAAATAATACATTAAAAAGTAATTATATAAATATGATTATGAATAATAAATAAAAATGTTATTATAGAGATATAACTATGAATTATACATAATAAAAGTAATTATATCGATATAATTATAAATAATACATTAAAAAGTAATTATATAAATATAATTATGAATAATAAATAACAAAAGTAATTATAGAGATATAACTATGAATTATACATAATAAAAGTAATTATATCGATATAATTATAAATAATACATTAAAAAGTAATTATATAAATATAATTATGAATAATAAATAACAAAAGTAATTATATCGATATAATTATAAATAATACATTAAAAAGTAATTATATAAATATAATTATGAATAATAAATAACAAAAGTAATTATAGAGATATAACTATGAATTATACATAATAAAAGTAATTATATCGATATAATTATAAATAATACATTAAAAAGTAATTATAGAGATATAACTATGAATTATAAATAAAAAAGTAATTATAGAGATATAACTATGAATTATACATAATAAAAGTAATTATATCGATATAATTATAAATACATTAAAAAGTAATTATATAAATATAATTATGAATAATAAATACAAATGTAATTATAGAGATATAACTATGAATTATACATAAAAGTAATTATACCGATATAATTATAAATAATACATTAAAAAGTAATTATATAAATATGATTATGAATAATAAATAACAAAAGTAATTATAGAGATATAACTATGAATTATACATAATAAAAGTAATTATATCGATATAATTATAAATAATACATTAAAACGTAATTATAGAGATATAACTATGAATTATAAATAAAAAAGTAATTATAGAGATATAACTGAATTATACATTTAAAAAGTTATTATATAAATATAATTATGAATAATGCATGAATAAGTAATTAGAAAGATATAATAATAAATTATACACAATAAATAAATTATACAGATATAATTATGAATAATACATAATAGAGTCATTATATCGATATAATTATGAAAAATGCAAAAAAAAGGATTTATATATATATATATAATAATTAATAATACATAATGAAGTCATCATGAACAGATAACTATGAATGATATATAACAAAAGTCATTATATAGATATAATTATTAATAATACATAATGAAGTAATTATATAGATATAATTGTAAATAATACATAAATAAGTAATTACATAGATATAATTATTACTAATTCATAATGGAGTTATTATATAGATATATTAGTGAAAATACATAAAAAGTATTTATATTGATATAATTTGTAATAATGCAAAAAAAGTATTTATATATATATATATAACTATAAATAATACATAAACTGTAATAATATAGAAATAATTATGAATTATACATAATGAAGTAATTATATACATATAGTTGTTAATAATACATGAAAAATAATGTTACTTATATAATTATAAATAATACATAACGGAGTTATTATATAAATATAACTATGAATAATACATATAAAAAGTAATTATATCGATATATTTATGAATAATACACAATTAAGTAACTATATTGATATAATTATCAATAATAATGTATAATGTAGTTATGATACAGATTAAATTATGAATAATACATAAAACCTATGATATAGATACATCATAATAGTACATAATTAAATAACTATATAGATATAGTTATTAATAATAAATAAAAAGTAATTATATCGATATAATTGTGAAAGATACATAATAAAGTAACTATATAGATATAATTATTAATAATATATAAAATGTAATTATATCGATATAATTGTGAAAGATACATAATAAAATAACTATATAGATATAATTATTAATAATAAATAAAATGTAATTATATCGATATAATTGTGAATAATACATAATGAAGTAACTATATAGATATAATTATTAATAATAAATAAAATGTAATTATATCGATATAATTGTGAAAGATACATAATAAAATAACTATATAGATATAATTATTAATAATAAATAAAATGTAATTATATCGATATAATTGTGAATAATACATAATGAAGTAACTATATAGATATAATTATTAATAATAAATAAAAAGTAATTATATCGATATAATTGTGAATAATACATAATGAAGTAATTATATAGATATAATTATGAATAATAAATGAAAAGTAATTATATCGATATAATTGTAAATAATACGTAATGAAGTAACTATATAGATATAATTATGAATAATAAATAAAAAGTAATTATATCGATATAATTGTGAATGATACATTGTGCTTTGCTGATATAGATATAATAAGTGATAGTAAAAAATTAAGTCATTATATAGATATACCAATTATTAAAATATTATGACGTAATTAATAAAATAATTATATAAAAATTATAATGAACAATGCATAAAAACGTAATTACTAAGGTATAATTATCAATAATGCATAATGAAATAATGATATATATATATACATATTATTAATAATATGAATAAAAAGTAATTATATAAATATATTTATAAATAATACATATTGAAGTAATTATATATACATATGTATATATATGTGTGTGTGTGTATAATTATGCATAATATATGATTAAGTAATTATATAGATATATTGATAAATAATACGTGATGAAGTAATTATAAATATATTAATATAAATAATAAATAGGAAATTATATAGGTATAATTATAAATAATACATAATAAAGTAATGGTATTGATAATTATGAATAAGACATTATTAAGTATGCATCTTTCATTTGATTAAGTTGAACGCTTTCATGACGTCAAGCCGCCGAATAAAGTGTTAACATCATCACTGTTCATTCGCTATTTAGCGGTCTTCCAGTGGTTCTAGATGGCGGGATTTGAGTTGTAAAATACTCGAAGTCCGGGGGTTCGAATCGCATGGCCAGTAGTGAATAGTTACATCTCTATGCTGATGAGTCCCGATCATAAAGGACGAAACGTCTACTTACATAGATATTAAACAAAAACAAATATATATATATATATATATATATATGGGAGGGGGAATAAAATAAGGAAAAACAAAATAATAATTAAATATCTATCTACGTTTCATGTTTATTGGAAGGTTTCCTGAGAACGGGAGATTGAAGAAAAAGAAAAAAATACAGAAGCAAGTACCAAAGTCTTAAAGACATTTAGATTTCAGACTTTGATACTTTTTGCTGTATTTTTTCTTTTTCTTCAATCCCCGGTCCTGATAAGACCTTCTAATAAAGGTGAAACGTAGATGGATATTAAATTAACATGTTGGTCTTCCTCATTTAATTATCCATTACATCGGAATATTTTTCCATTCTTTATCACACACACACACACACCCCCACACACACACACAGATATATATATTCTAATCTAATCAAATCTAATCTAATAATCTAATTCTAATAATAATATATAAAGTAGAGACGTTTTTTCCCCTGTACCTTCTCGGAGTATAGGAAAATAACCATATACAAAACAGGCTCCTAAACTCACCGCTATACTACATATATTCACTCGAGCGTGTTTTAGTAAAGTTGTTATTATTTTTTTCAACCTAACACTCAATATTACATTTGGCCCACCATCAACGTCTCTCCGAAAAACTAACTCCATATAGGGGGTAGCAAAGACTTTTCCCCCTAACAATTGTGTACTGTGGCTACACTCATCGACACCAGGGAGTAATAAACACAGTTTACTTTTCACAAAACAGTCCGTCCTTATTTATTATTTGCCTGGTATTAATTTACTACATAATATAAAACAATACGCAAACAAATAATGACCGCTCCCGTTGAATCCTATGATATTCCGCGAATATCAGATTACGTTTTTCCTATTTCTAACTATGATTTCCACATTTACATTAATTCCGGAATCAAGCGAATGACATTAACGAACACAGTTCCTGCAACATTTATTCTTCAAATATGGCGGCTACAATTCCTTCATTAATTCGACTTCCTACTTAATTCAATAGCCGCCACAATGCTGTTAGACCCCGACACATTTATATTTTCCAAATCATATACCTTTAACCCTTCCCAAATAAATGACATAAACCGTGTTATTGTTGAACTTTACTTTTCGCTGCCAGAAGCTGCCAGTAAACAAGCTTACGTTAACTGGCATATTTTCACATGCATTTTTCAAGTAGTAACTGTGGCGCAATGGTTAAGAAGGGGGGTTTCATTATCGCCAGTATCCGCGTTCGATTCCATTCTGCTCTAAAACATTTTCTTTTCTTTTTTTTTAATTTAAAACATTCACCAACACGGTAGAGTGGGGGGGAGAAGAACAATAGGCGGTTTCCTTTTTATTCAATAGGTAGTACTTTCTCCCGCGCAACGCCGGGCAACGGGTTCCGCTAGTATATATATATATATATATATATATATATATCCTCTCCCCTTTCACCTCTCCAACCTTTTTTACTATTTCCTTCACACTCTTATCCCCGCCCATTTTCCAGTTATCTTCATTTCTTCAAATCTTTTTCTAAAACTATGATACCATCTATATGCTAAACACACAGAGTTTTCCCTTCCCTCTTCTTTCTCTTTCCATACTCATTTCATTCTTCGTCACTACTAGACTTCTCGCAGCCTGGACTCTCCTCCAGCACTCACAGTAGCCACGGCTACTACTTTTCTTTCATCACTCCATCATGTCAACCCAAAATTTTGATGTACTTGTATGACATTTTTCTTCAAATTATCATCCTGAAGAAGTCTTACAATAAAGACGAAACGTTGATGAATATATACATTTAAAAATATCTCTTGTTTTTTTTCCCCTTTTCATTGGCCAACACGTCGGATTACTCTCACCCTTCCTTTCTAATATATATATATATATATTAAATGTATATGTGTAATTATGGATAATTAATAATGAAGTACTTATATAATTGTTTTTAAGAACAAACATTTATATATATTTTATGATTATTTTCAGTTTTGTCTTTTATATATAAAAAAAAAACAAGATATATGAAAATATAACTTACCTCTTTCACAAACTTTGCCTACATATCCTTTTTTACAAGCGCATTCAAATGCTCCGTCAACGGTCGAGCAGTTACCATTATCTCCACATGGATTATTCGTACACTTATCCTCTGGGGAATAATACACAAACACACAAATAATATATTCATAAATTACTATCTCACGTCTATCAGAAAGAGGCAAAAAACTCACATTAATTATATAAATAAAAAAATGAACAGTCTAAATTACTGTGATACAAGTAAATACTGCATATAAAAGGTAGCTCAATAATTAGGACTTGAAGTCAAACAGAGCTTATATATAAGAACTCGGTACTCTTATAGCTGACGCACCATGTTTCAGTGACTTCGTGTTGTCAACGTTCGGGTAGGTCTCGGAATTGTCCGAGAGTCGACGAAACTATTGACACAGCAATCAATAACTTTTGGAATAAATTAATCGCGTTCAATAAAAAAAAAATAAATTTCTATAATATCTGTCAGCTCGTTAAATCACTAATTGAGTTTTTTGAAAAAAAAGTAAAAAAGAAAAAATTGAAAAAATGTTTTTTAAAAAAACATTTGCATAACAAATCAAACATCATGATTTGAAACTTTCCTGTGCACAAACAAAAAAGTTTTTATGTAAAAACATTTGATTAACGATGTTTCATTTGACAAAAAATAAATAAACATCTAATTACTAAAGTGGTTTAGCTATGATTTGATCGTTTTTTTATTTTTTATTTTTGTTTTGTTTTCTTTGTCGTAAGTTATCGGCGACTAGTCTTCAATTTATCGTTTGATAGTTTTCGTCTCGTAAACTCTCGGGCGCTTCCGTAACCTGGCTGCACGTTGACGATGCAAAGTTACGGAAACATGGTGCGTTTACTATAAGAGTACTTATAACTCAGTAGATTACAGAATAATGACATACTCGATATTTTCGGTAAACAAGAAGGTAATTCAAGAATCCAATGGGTGGAATCTTCACCGTTGGATTTTCTTGCAGATTCGTCTGGATTTACCAATTACATTTTAACCCTATACAACTTGGATCTCCGTGTTTGGTGACTTTCATTTACACACCCGTTTGAACTTTTAAAAACTTTTTAAAAAGAACTTTTTTTTAAAAACTTTTTCCAAATTTTGAATATTGACTGTTCTTATCTGTCAACTTATCAATCACTACTTCCTCTGATGATAAGATGTTGATCTTTGAAAAGCCGTGCTTAAGGAATGCAATTGAAAGAGAAGAAAAATAAATATTTTTATTTACTAAATGCTCCTTGTTCTGAACAACTGAAGATATTGATCTGTTTCCATTTACAGGTCTAACTATTTGCTTTATCCAGTATATTGAGCTTTCCTCATCTCACAATAGGTCTAATTCTCTAAAAGTTATCTTTTAGTTATAAACCTTCATATATATATATATATATATATATATATATATATATATATATATATATATATATATATATACCCATTACTTTTTCTTTAGCGTTGGTCCGTGTTGTTAAAAAGAAATACAATGTTTCTGGAAATTTTCTAGATAAGGATTTATAGTTTGTATTATTTGGATTATTCGGACTACTAAATAGCTATTATATATATATATATTTGACGATGCAAAGTTACGGAAACATGGTGCGTTTACTATAAGAGTACTTATAACTCAGTAGATTACAGAATAAGGACATACTCGATATTTTCTGTAAACAAGAAGGTAATTCAAGAATCCAATGTATATTTTAAGAGATGGGTTCATTCTTCAAAGTACTATACAGTTTATAAAAGTTCTATCAAATATTATATTTTGATATATAATGATTAATTTTTCTCAATAAATAGTCATCTAAGCAGTAAATAACGTTTAACTTATATAAGTGAAGAAATAACAAATGAAAACATATTTTCATATTGCAACTAATTACAATTCTATCCAAGTGTTTTTTTTTTCGAAAATAACCCTCCATAAATGTATATTTGATTAGAATGTGATAGTGGAACTCTCCTTAAATTATGGGGAATAAATTAATCGTAATTTGAATAATTAAGTGTTTCTTTATTTACTCCTCTGCAGGAGTTAGGCCAGTTTTATCTTACTCCCACAAGTAAGATGTGACCACAGGTCGGGTCGAGTAAGTGGGGTTTGAAAAGCCAGCACCCGAGAAAGTGAGCACTCTGGCCATTAAAAATTGCCTGGGCAGCCCCGTCGGCATGCCCCGGTAGGGGCGCCTCAGGCAGTAAGCAATAAACTTACTCCTCCCCTAAGAGGGGAGGCGAAGCCTGGTAGGGTGGACCTCCTAGAACTGCACAGGACAAACCCACACACAGGTGGAATCAAGCCCCGAAGGACAAGACGACACGCGTCTATAGGGTGCAGTATCTATCGGAACAGATACTACACTTACTTCCTAGCGTGCCAGGTAAGAATAATTAAGTGTATCTATCTAAATTCATTTGTATTCAATTATTATCTGAAAATATGTTATCGGAAAAGAGAGAACAAACTCTATTTAGACTTCAAATTTAATAATTTAGAGAAATAAATCACCAACTTTAATCATTTAGAAAAAGAAATATTTTTTTCCTCAAAGAAACTTAAGAAATCCAAACCGCATACGTTTAGCGACTGATTATGTAATATGTGATTAGAGACACGTTTTTGTTTTAGTATTTTAAGTTTGAAAGAGACTTCGCAAGTATATATTATTTTGTTATTAAGTTCGACAAAAACTAATCTAGTATATATTATTTTGTTATTAAGTTCGAGAGAATCTAACCTTGTATACATTATTTTATTAAATTCGAAACCATCTAATCTAGTATATATTATTGTGTTATTAAGTACGACAAAAAGTAAACTAGTATATATTATTGTGTTATTAAGTTCGGAAAATCTAATCTAGTATATATTATTGTGTTATTAAGTTCTATAAAAAAACTAATCAAGTATATATTATTGTGTTATTAAATTCGAAAAAACTAATCTAGTATATGTTATTTTGTTATTAAGTTCGACAAAAAGTAAACTAGTATATATTATTGTGTTATTAAGTTCGGAAAATCTAATCTAGTACATATTATTTTGTTATTAAGTTCGAAAAAACTACTCTTATATATTATTTGGTTATTAAGTTCGAAAAATCTACTCGAAGATATATTATTTTGTTATCACGTTCGAAAGAAACTACTCTAATTTTGTTATTAAGTTCCAACGAAACTACTCTTATATTATATTTGTTATTGTTGCAACTTTAAAACGGCCAGGGCTCGAATTCCCACTACAGACACGAAAACTGAACCATTGCAAACGCCAACAGGCAACAAAGCAACAAACAGGAAGAAAAATGAATAAATAAATAACGCTAGTGCGCGCTTACCTGCTTTTCAAAGTTGCGACGTTGCTTCTTTAGCGTCGCGACTCGTTGTGCCTGGTAACATTTATATATTATAGTATGAAAACGAGACCCTTTCATAGGCCCAAGGGAACAAATAAAGTGTTCTCCTAAAATTAGTATGGTTGGAGAAATACCTCTCGGTGGGAGAAAAAAAAACAACAAAAAAAAAAACACTGTCTTACGTGGACAGAATGCACAACTTAAAATAAAATAAAATAAATCTCGGCCGAGATTCACTGGTAGGTAATCAGAGAAATTAGTATCTTAGGCCTACCCAAAATTAATTTCAACGTTAGTCACGTTAAAACAAATTGGTAACTGTTGTGGACCTTGGTAAAGCTGAATAAATGACACAGGAACACATGGTTTAAATGAACAAAGGTATATATTATATAATAGAAAGAAAGATATTACAAGGAGATGTTGCTCTCAACCGCCATTGCTGGTTTGCCTGGGAAGAAGAGAACAAGTGTCACGTGCTTCCCGTATTTATAAGGTGGACGAGTCCATTAGTTCTTTGTAGGTAGGTACGGCACCATAACAGTAACTTATTAGGTAGGCCTGGGAAAAGCAGGGAAGAGATAGGGGGACGCACTCAAAATCGTAACTTGTCCACTTGTTTGGTATTCACACACACCCCAACCCCTCCCAACTGAACCACTAAATACCCAACCTCTCCATCTCTTTGCTAACGTGTTTCACGTATGCTAATTAACCCCTTTTCAAAGAAAGATAGGTAATCCTAACACCCCTCAGAATTGAGGTAAGAAATTCTTAAGTTCGAGAAAAACTACCATAGTACATATTTTGTTATTAAGTTCGAAAAAACTACTCTAGTACATATTATTGAGTTATTGAGTTCGACAAAAACTACTCTAGTAAATATGATTGTGTTATTGAGTTCGACAAAAACTAATCTAGTATATATTATTGTGTTATTAAGTTCGACAAAAAGTAAACTAGTATATATTATTGTTATTAGGTTCGGAAAATCTAATCTAATATATAATAATTTGTTATTAAGTTCGATAAAATATAATCTAGTATATATTATTGTGTTATTAAGTTCTATAAAAAAAACTAATCCAGTATATATTATTGTGTTATTAAATTCGAAAAAACAAATCTAGTATATGTTATTTTGTTATTAAGTTTGACAAAAAGTAAACTAGTATATGTTATTGTGTTATTAAGTTCGGCAAATCTAATCTAGTATATATTATTTTGTTATTAAGTTCGAAATAAATTACTCTAGTACATATTATTTTATTAAGTTCGAGAGAAACTAAAATTATTTAGTGTCATTATTCAAATACATTAAGTAACATTTATTAAAATATAACATTTGATTAGCTTTATATGAACTGGAACTATATGCATAATTTAAAACGAGAATCCATCTCTTTTCAAAAAATATATACATTAGACCTTACATTCCAACTATTACATATTGTTTTAAACAGGAAAAACGTATTAAAAATATTTTTTATAAATTTCATTTGATATTTTTATTCTATGTATATGTAATTATTCTACAATTACATTGTTAACTTGACTTGTAACGAATTGATAGATAATTTTACCTGCTGAAGAAGTTTCATTCAAAAAAATCTGAAACACATGTACATAATATTATTTGTTAATGTTGAATTTTGGGCTGTGATTACAAGATATCGAATACGTCATGAAATGAGTTATTATATATGTGTATATATAAATAACTTTTTTCTGCTATACACGCACGTACGCACACTAATAGATATTATCTCTCCACCCATATAATATATATATATATATATCGAGAGAGAGAGAGAGAGAGAGAGAGAGAGAGAGAGAGAGAAAAGGAAAAGGGAGTGAGAGAAATACATTTTATACTGTTGGTTCATCTTAATAGTTTTCTCGATTGGGATTTTCTAGATAATCTAAATTGAGGTGTTTATGTATAGAAGAAGGGAAGAGTTCCCGAAATATTATATCATACGGAGTTACCACCAAACCATCTTGATACAGGTATTACATAACATTGTCACATTGCATAGATAAACAGATGTGTGTTTGTGAAATATATATATATATATATATATATATATATATACACATTGTATTAAGGGTGAAACTATTTAATTTGTTCTACAATTATATGTCTTATTTGATCCAACTTTTGTCTATCCGTCACACCTCTGCATTTTATGGCCTTCTAAGTATCACATTATATACTAATAAACAATGCTTCAAGCAAACTACATAAACCTCTTATATATATATATATATATATATATATATATATATATATATATATATATATATATATATATATATATATATATATATTTAACATAATATTTAACATAACCATAAAATAACATTTCATTTAATTTACATTCCCTGCGAGACTGCTATCGTTTTCGCTGCGGTCTACATCTGGCAGCCATTTTGTTTTATAGTATTCTCTACACAGTCGGAGAAGAAAAAAAAATTTTGTTCTGGTTTAATTATTTTTGACAAAGGGATGTCTTTTCCCGAAATATCAAATAGTGATTTTTAACACCCGGACATCACACGAACAGCTAAAAAGCTCTTGCTGTTATGTAAGATTTTAGAAAAAAACAAAAAAATAGTAAGTCATATTTCGTATTCGATTTATTGTTATTGTTTTTGTTCCTTACAACTTGCATCTTACCGGAACTTGCATTGCCCACAGCCTTTCAAAAACTTATTACTAATATATATATATATATATATATATATATATATATATATATATATATATATATATATATAATGAGTCAAAATGCACGCAAATTATAGTCTATTAAATATATATTAAATCCTATTAAATCATATTAAATGAAACTAAATGTAATCAAAAGAAATCAGAGTTAATGGGGTTTGAAACATTACAACAAATGTTAAATTATACAGCATTTTTGCTTCAATAACCAGCTCTGCATGTTTCAGCAAATTATTCACGGTACTTTATTTACCTTTGAAATGATGCGATCTTTGAGCTAATTAAGATTGTTAGGACGATGTTCTCGAAATTTTTAAGCCATAAAATCTCACGTCGACAACCAATAGTGGGAAGGAGCTCCGTCGTGTTGAAAGAAATAAGTCCTTATTTTACGCCTTCATAGAGTGTTTTTATGCTCCTGAATTTTTTAATCAATCGTGTTAAAGTAGATTTGCGTAAATTTTGACTCACCATATACATATACATAATACATATAATATATACATATAATATATACATATATAATATATATATATATATATATATATAATATACATATATACTATATATATAATATATATATATATAATATATATATATATAATATATACAATATATATATATACTATATATATAATATATACATGTATAATATATATATACTATATATATAATATATACATATATAATATATATATACTATATATATAATATATACATATATAATATAT